>JAADXX010000342.1:0-28811 GCA_023338025.1 Phytopythium oedochilum | reverse complement strand
TGGCTCATGAAGTTGTTGGTTGCCTGGTCCTGCGAGTGCAGCTGGGCTGCAGTTTGGAGCTTCGAATTGCCACATAGCTTCGCCACGCCAGCTTTGGCGCGCTCAGCGTTCACGGCCTCGAGTAGTAGTGCTTGGACCGTCGCGCTCGACGTGTAGGTCTGCAGCGCTCGGTGCTGTCCGTCGAGTTGGTCGGTAAGTGCTCCGGCCAACTTGACGCTGCCGATGGTGTGGCCACCGACGGGTTGGTGGTTCCATAGGGCCGTGACGACTGCTGTGGTAAACACCCAGCGCTGATACTTGGAACAGGGGTCGAATGTGCCTCGCGTCATTGCTGTGACTGTTGAAAGCAGGCGGAGGATGAGGTGGAGAGCGGCAATTCGGAAGTGAGACCCTCGGAGTTGATCTTCGGGACAGCGGACGTGTGGAAGATGAGGAACGATCGCAGCACGAGATTGTGATCGCGAAAAGTGAAGGCAGGACGCCAGCAATCAACTTTTCAGCATCATATGGGTCGCTAATTTACCACCGTGAGAATGCAATTCGTGCTTCGAGTAATACATAGTATGTCTATTGTTTATCGGACCGCCGCTCACGTGGCTACTTGCGCTCGGTGGCGGCCGCCTGCGCGAGCAGCGCGGCCTCGTGCGCGTACGTGACGAGCTTCTCCTCGAGGTCCTTGAAGGGCAGGCGCCTGAAGGGCGTGAGGTTGAAGTGCTGGATCGCCTCGGGCTCCGCGCCGTAGCACGACTCGAACTCCCTGAACAGCGGTGCGCTGCCCTGGATGCCGACCACGTACTTGCCCTCGGCCGTGATGTCCTCGTAGCGCATCACGCCGCTCGCGTTGCCGCCGCGCTGCCAGTCGAACGACTGGAGGAACTCCCAGTACTTGCCGTCCATGTGGTCGACCTTGCCGAGCAGCTTGCGCGCGTTGCGGTGCAGGAACAGCACGCGGCCCTCGGCGTCGTACTGCACCATGGTCATGCCGCAGAACTTGTCCTTGCGCACCGCCCCCGCGGCGCCCGGCGGGAACGGCACCATGAAGAACGGCGTCTGCGTCTTGAGCCACGCCAGCCGGAAGAGGTCCTTGTCGCCGTGCGCCAGCACGAGCTTGTCGAAGTGGTTCGGTCGGTGGTACTGGTAGAACATGAGCACCTCGAGCGCCACGGCCGCGCGCCGCCGGTCGACCAGCAGCTGGCCGCTCTCCTGCTCGAACATGTCGACGAAGTCCATGCCCACGAGCTCCCACAGGAGCGACTCCGAGTGGATGTTGAAGATCGTCTTGCGTGGGTGCCAGAAGTCGGGCCAGAAGACGGCGCCGGTCTCGACGAACTCGCGCGACGAGAACAGGAAGGTCGGGTCGCGCACCGGCACGTTGTCGGCGTCCAGGAAGAGCACATTCTCGAAGGAGCTGTGATACACGGCGTGGATCTTGGTGTTGAACCCGTACACGTTCGGGTCCTTGATCCTCTGCACCTTGATCCCAGAGAACTGCCGCTCGAGCAGCGCCAAGCTGTCCTTCATGGACGGCGTCCGGATCAACTCTGCCTCGGACACCCACAGCTCGATCGGCAGCTCGCACCCGTACTCCTTGCGGAGCACGCTGATGGACGCGTACGCGCTCGTCATGAGCTTCGGGTACACGACCATGACGATCCCGTCGCCCGAGCCATTCGACCCAAGCAGCTGGCTGTGGGGAGTGTTCAGCGCCGTCTCGAAGATGTCTTCGCTCTGGATGCCAAAGTTGGCAAAGTCGGCGGCCTGCGAGCACGAGAACGACACGTGCGATCGCACGCTGGAGCAGTTGAGCTGCATGACGCGGAAGTGCTCGCCCGTGTCGCGGTCCAGCAGCTCGCAGTACCCGGAGACACCGCCGTTGACGAGCTGCACGCACTTCTTGTCTTGATCGGGCTCGCGCTTGCCATGAGGCGAGCAATCGCCGGTCTGCTTCCAGCCGAGGCACTCGAGGTTGGGGCGGATCGTGCGCGGCCGGTGGTGGCGCAGGTCGATCGTGTTCCTGGCCGCGATCTCCTCCAGCTCGACGCTCTCTTCGGTCACGAGCTTGTTGGCCGCGTCGATCACCGTCTGCAACCGCGCGACCTGGTCCCGCGCGTTCGCCTCCATCTCCCGCAGCCGCGCGACCTCCGCTTCAAAGTCGAGCTTGCCCCACTCGGATCGGTCGGCCGGGTTGCGCAGAAGCTTCATGGCCGCCGTGGTCTCCTCGCCCCGCGGCTTGTTGAGCTTCGTGAACGTCCGGAGCGCGGGCGAAGCAGCCTCGATCTTGGTCGGCCGCACGAACTTCATGGCCTCGACCAGCGACAGCAGCGGCTCCAGGTCGTCGTGCTTGACGCCCTTCTCGGCGTCGTCGACGATCGCGTTCGCGGCCGATTCGGCCTCTGCGATGGCGGCCGAGTGCTCGGTGTCCGGCGCAGCCGCCTCCTCCTCCTCCTCCTCATGGCGCTCGTCCGGCGCCTGCGAGGGCAGCTCGTCCGTCTTATCCTCCTCTTCATGGCGCTCGTCCACCTTCTGCTCCTCCTCGTGGCGTTCGTCCGGCACCTGCGAGGGCAGCTCCTCCACCCCTTGCTCCTCGTGGACGCCTCGCATCAGATCCGGGACGGCGGCGGGGACGGCGGCGGCCGGTGCGCGCGTGGCCGCGTCCTCCTCCAGCGCCATCCGCGGCTGCTCCGGCCGCCGCGGCACGGCGATCGCGGCGATGTTCCCGTGCGCCGCGAGCAGCCGCGTGGACGACAGCGAGACGCCCGTCACGACGAGGTAGAGCCCGATGAGCGCGAAGAAGGCGTACTTCCAGTGCGGCGAGGCGCCCGAGGCCGCGGCCGCGGGCGATGGCGGGCCGGCGCGCCGAGGAGGCGACAGGCTCGTGCTCAGCGACGCGGGCGCCGGCCAGGGCGAGTGCGAGGGCAGCGACGACGACCCGGAGCGGCGCATGTTGCCCGTCCCGACGTCCGCTGCTCCGGCAGTGAGGAAAGGCACCAATGCAGTATGTAGTAGTGCAGCGCCGGGGGCGGGCGAGCGTACCGTGGCGAGAAAGGCCGCGCGTCCGGCTAAGAGGAAAGGGCAACCCTCGGCGCGAGAGTTGTCGAATGGGGGCGGCTTCGCGGCGGCAGCTCTCGCCACTGAGCCTCTCAGAAGCGGCGGCGGCGGCGATGACGACGGCGAGCGGAATGAGCCGCGAGTCGCGGGATGCGGGTGATCGCGGCGGCGAGAGACTCGCGGAGGAGGCGGACGTGTGCATGCGGCATCATGGCGCGGCGTGGCGACCGCGCGACAACCTCCTCGAGCTACCACCTGCTATACTGCATACTATCCATCTCGAGGCAGCACGATTCACTGTCTGTAACGTTACGAAAGACCTGTCAGAATGGATGGATCGAGCGCGTCAGTCGGGGTCTCGATGATTGTTGAGGCGCGTTTCAACGCGTCTGATTGGTGGAAAACCGAAAGAGTTGGTGCACAGCACCAGCTGTTTCCTGAAATTCAGCTTGCAACTAAGGACGAGTCCAAACTGAATTTAAGAAATAACCATCAATAATGAGAATAAGAGGTTATTCAGCTATGTTTGTTCTTGTACGACATCACAAAGTAAAGATCACAATCATAAATAGGAGGTTCAGCTGATCATCCCGATGCCCAATCAGCTTGGATCAGATCGCTGACTGTGAAGTGAAACGGCGGCGCGCTCCATCAGTGCATGCAGGAATGCCCGCATGCTACGTAGTACTATAGCGTCCGCCCCGGTGGACACCCCGTCGTGGACATTGTCGGCCGTGGCATCATAGGGAAGTGCGGAGGATCCGACGGGCACGCGCCGGTTGTTGGTCACCGCCTCCTGTGGACATCAACGCGCGCTCGACCATACCAGGGCACCGTGCGTCTCCGCGTGGACACGCTACCATCGGATGCCCAGACGACTCGACAGAGTGTATTCTACAGCCCAACAGCGGACTGGGCGAGCGCGGCCAACGACCTCCCGCGTCTGCCCAGCACGCAGCAATATTAAATACGGCGTTACCGGTGCTCCTCGTGCGGCGCCGGCTCCTCCTGCTCCGCGGCGCGACGCTCACGCTTGTCTCCTGGCGGCAGCTCGTCCGCAGGAGCGCCATGCAGCGCCGCCTTCGGGGCCTGGCCGTCCTCGTGCTCCGCCTCGGCGGCGGGGTTGTCCACGTCAGGCTCGCGTGGCGCCATGCGCGCGGCCGTCACTGCGGGCGTCGCGGCGTGAGCCGGGGTCTCCGCTGCAGCGACGGCCGTGACTGGCTCGCTGTGAGGCTCGTTCTTCTGTTCTGGGAGTACGCCCTTGGCGTCGCCAACTGGCGTGTCCTCGGCGTCACGCACGACTCGCTGCGGCTGTGCCTGCGCCGGGAAGTGGACAGCCACGCGCTCTTGCTTCTCGGGCTCGCGCTCGACCATTTCGGCGGGGATAAGCCCCTCCTCCACCGGCACGTCTCCATCCGGCTCATCGGCCTTCTTCGCGGCGTCTTGCGCTCGGTCAGGAGCAGGCGGCGGCGGCGGCGCGTCGTCTCGGCGCTCCTCCTCGTGCTGCTCCTCTGGCACCGCGCCTTCCGGTTCGCTCTCCCTCTCGGCCGCGTCCTGTTCCCTGTCTCCGGCGCCGGCGCCGCGCATGTGGGCCGCGGCGGCCTGCACTGGCGCGTCCGACTGCACGAAGAAGTCGTGGCTGCCGCGCGCCGGCTCGGCCCCGAGCGCCTCGCCCAGACTCGCGATGTTGTCCGCGAAGTAGATGGTGCCGAAGTACAGCAGCACGCATAGCAGGAAGCACGCGCGCAGCTGCAGCGAGCTGATCTGCTGCCGCGGCGCCGGGTACACGAGGCGGTGGCGCGGCTTGCGCGGGTGCCGCGCCGACGCCGAGGCCACGGGCGAGGGCGCCGCGCGCGCCGCCGGCAGCCGCACGAACTGCGGGAGCGCGTCCGCCGGCCCGCGCTGCTTGCGGTGGAGCGCCATCGCGGCCGTCCGCCCCCTTCCGCCCGCGCAAAGTTGGCTGCTCCACGGTGGGGAATCGGGAAATAGGCTTGGGATTTGTATGCCGCGCGCCAGTTCGCGCTCGCCGAGTTGCGAGGGGGCAGCGAAACGCCGGGTGGGTTCTGGAAATCGGCGTTGCGGGTTAAGGGTGTAAATCACTTATATGGATACTCTGCTTCGTGTTTACGCGCGGGGTTTCGAGAGAGAGAGCGTCGGATGGAACTGATTTTATAGAGAAACCAGTTGCTCGTTAACGTTTGATATCAGACTGAGACGGTTAATCATTGACGATGTAGGGTTGCATCTCGGTTTATCTTGCGCTTTGCATGCCGCGCCAAATCAAACGGCTCCCCAGCTCCCGTGGTGAGCTCTCCGCGTTGCAGCAAGCAGTCTTGCTGCACAAGCTGTTCAAGCTGTCTTTGATGATACCCCCCTGAGAAGCGGTGCTAGCGAATTCACGCTCGGCACATGGCTGTTTGTGCAAGGCTCGCAATCAACCATCCGATTCGGATGCTAGATCTGTTCCAGTAGTACTGTATATCAATACGCTAATATCGCATCTCAGTATAGCCAACGTTGGTGGGAGAACAATTGCTCGACGAACGAGCAGCGTCCATGTCATGGCAGCGTCACGGGCGATGGCGGCACTCTACCAGGTCAGGCACGCATCCCAGCGCGCGCTCGGTGCCACGGCAGGCACGCAGCCCGTCGGTGCGCGCCGCCACCTACGCGATCGGCCCAAAAGTGCGTGCCCCTTTGCGACTGCAGTTCATGAACAGCCAGCCGCATTCGATTGTTTTCTTCACATGTGCAGTGTACTGAAATGGTCAAAAGTGTTCGCCCGCCAGCTGTCCCTGTCTCTATCGACGCCGTCAGCACTGTATCTCGCTCTGGCTGACTCGGGTAAAGTAGGCGCCGACTATCGCGCGTCATCATCCGCCGCTTCGGATTATAGGCCGGCCATCCGTCGTCTATGAAGCGCCCGCGATCACGGCCGTCGCTGCGGCGCCCGTCCCAACAACCGCGGCGAGCGCCATGCCCGCCAGTCTGTCTGTCTGTCTGTCTGCCCCCCGCGCGCATGCTGCGGACGACGCGCGAGCGCCTCAGTAGCGCTTCTGCGCGCGCGTGAGGACCCTCCAGCCGATGGACTTTGGCGGCGCGGACGACGACGACGACGCGCTGGCCGTGGCGCTCGCGACGTTCGCGGACGAGCCGGGCGCCAGCAGCAGCGGCAGCGACGTGAGCGACGTGCTGACCGAGCTGGACCTGCGCGCGCTGCCGGCGCTGGGCGCGGACCGGCCGCGCGGCGCGGCCAGGGACGCCGACGAGCGCGCGGCGCGCCGGCGAGCGCGGCACAAGGCCGTCGTGGCGCGCGCGCGGCTGCGCAGCAAGCTGAACACGCAGACCATGCGCTCGCTGGAGGCCGAGCTGTCTGCCAAGCTGCACCGCCTGCTGCTGCAGCACGAGGCGCGGCAGGGCGGCGGGGCGGCGGCCGCCACCGGCGATCCAGGGCTGCAGCGACTCGTGGGGGCGTACGCCGACCAGGTGGCCGCGGAGGAGCGCGTGCGCGGCGAGAACGGGGCTCTGCAGCGGCAGATCGAGGCGCACGACAAGCTCCAGCTCGCGGCCGCGCAGCTCGCGGACGAGTTCGACGGCGCGGACGCCGGCGGTGGCGCCGCCGCGGCCGGCGGGAGGTCCGGCGCCTGGCTCTTCTTCGACGACCGCGACGCCCAGCCGCTGTTCTACGTGCCGCTGTCGCAGACAGAGTGCCGCGACCTCGTGCGGCTCGTGTTCGAGCGCATGCTGGCGCTGTACGCGACGTTCGCGCAGCGCCGCATCCCCGTGGCCGAGCTCTCGTGCCTCGGCTGGACGGTGCGGCGGCCGGCCGAGCTGGATGCGCGCACGCTGCGCTTCCAGTTCACCAAGCGCGTGCGGCGCCTGGGCGACTCGATGAACGGCATCGTGAACCGCACGTGGGAGGCGTTCCACGACCCGGAGCGGTTCGCCGCCATCTACAGCACCAAGGTCATCACGCGCGTGGTGCAGCGCGTGGACGCCGACACGACCGTGCTGCTGCAGAACTCGCCCGTGGCCACGGGCGCCGTCAACATCCGGTACTTTAACATTCTGGCGCGCATGGCGGGCCGCAATGAGCGCGGCGAGCGCGTCGTGGCGCTCGTCAAGACGATCGTGACCCCCGGGGGCGGTGACGCGGGCGGCGCCGAGCGGCTGCTGGACGTCGAGTGGATGAAGCGCGGCATCTCGTACCTGCTGCTGACGGAAGAGAAGGCAGAGGAGGAGGAAGAGGGGACGGAGGAGGAGGAGGAAGAGGACGGAGAGGAGCGCGCGCGCGTCTTCCACCTGCACTACGGCTGCGACTTTGAGTGCGTGAGCGACGCGCACGCGCGCTACCTGATGGTCGAGGTGCTCGGCATCGCCTGCCGCTGGGAGCAAATGATCCTCCGGACGCGCCACCTGACGCTGTAACACTAGGCGAGCAGTGTACGACTGCAGTAATAGATCGGACAAACGCATGGGGCACTCTTTTCGCTGCTGCGCTGCGCTCGCCGCTTGGCCAAACCGGCAGACGGCGCGCCGCTGTCGCCATGAACGAGACGCTGTGCGTCCTGTGGACTCCCCAGGTGGGGAGCATCCGCGCAGACGGAGCGGCAACGCGCCGCGTCCTGGCGATTTGCCGTCGCCCCTCTAGATACTGCGCCATGTCTGCGCGTCGGCGCCGCCTCAAGCTTCAAGGCGGACGCATCAATCGCGGTCGGTTGCGACAGCCTGGACGCTGGTTACAGTACCAATCGACTGGTCGCACCGTATCGGAGTATCGGATACCCACACAGTGAACTGCTTGCTCCGACACCAGCCTGAGCGCTGGATGGATGCAGCGCCACGTCAACGAGATGTGTAAATGTACTGTACCCCTTCGTGTCCGACTTGGCGCCGCCAGGATAAGAAGACGGACCGAACCGGATGTCCGCCGGTCATTTGTCGGTGTTTATGTCAGTGGGTTCGCCGGATAGCTATGGTTCTTTGTACTGACAGAAGTTGTTCGTTCGACATTATCCGACTCTGCGACTGTACCTCTGTCGTGCCGCAGGATACAGTCAGCAAATACCTACGGTCGGTATCAATCGGTGCACCTTCTGCTCTCTCTGCGCCAAAGTGCCCTGTTTGATCCAGACCGCTGCGCCTCAAGTGTGTGTGCGCATCGCCAGGTATCCTGGGCCGCCAAGTGTACAGTGCCGAGTCGTTTGTGGCCCACATCGGGTGTGACATCCGCCTGCCTGCTCGGGGTTACGCTTGTCAAACCGCTCCCCCCCAATAGTGTAAAAGCGAGCGGTTAAACCGGGCGGAGGGTTACTCGGCGTACCCCACGAGCCGCCCCCTCGAGAAAAGAACCAACCCCCTTTTAGGTGACCCCAGGAAGCCACTTGAGGCCGCCACAATCCCATTCGAGGGCTCGAGACCAAGGCGCGTCCGTCTCGCGCGTCCCCTCCCTTCCCCCGTCCGTCCCGTCCGTCCGCCCGCCCGCCCGGCCGCTCGACCCGCAGGCATGACGATGGCGCAGCCGCCGCACCTGTCGACCGGCGAGAGCCACTGGCTGCTCTCGGCCGCGGGCAAGTGGACCGAGGAGGACGAGAAGCAGTGGAAGCGGCAGCAGCACCGAGAGAACATGGTGCACTTCCGCCGCAAGAAGAAGGCGCAGCAGGCCCAGCTGCGCGCGCAGCACCGGCAGCTCGAGCTGCGTCTGCAGCAGCACCTGGCGGGCCAGCGCCGCGCGCTCGCGAGGGCCTCCGGGGCCGCGCGGACCGCCTCGGAGCCTCCCGGCGGCCGCTCCAGCGCGGACGCGGACGCCGTCGACGGACTCCAGAGCGAGCTGCAGGGCCTCGTGCTAGAGCGAGAGGACCTGCGCCGCGAGAACCTGGCGCTGCGCGAGCGCATCGCGCACCACGAGCGCATGCACGCGCTCGTCACGCACGAGGCGCACGCCATCGCGACCGGCGCGGACGCGGACGCCAAGGCCCCGAGCATCAGCAGCGGCGGTGGCGGCGGCGGAGGCGGCTCGCGGAGGGCCCACAGCGCGGACGACCGCGACGGCAGCAACTCGGACTCGTCCGCGTCCGCCGCGTCCTCGTACGCGTCCTCGCTCGCGTCGTCCTCGTCCCCGTCGCTCGGGCCGAACGCGGGCTCGGCCGGCCAGGACTCGGCGCTGGCCGGCCATCGCGTCTTCTTCGACAGCGGCGCGCCGTCCTTCCACTACCACCCGCTCTCCAAGCAGCAGTGCGACGCTATCAAGCTCCAGTACGACGTGCTCTTCTCGGCGCGGCCCATCGGCGAGGAGGTGGGCACCATGCTCGGCTGGCGCGTCGAGCGCGCGCCGCTGACGCGCAAGCCCGAGCTCGACAACGCGCTGCTCGCGCGCGCGTGGTACACCAAGCGCGTCCGGTGCGCGCCCGGGTCGGCGCGCGCGGCGGTCGACAAGCTGGCGCTCGAGACGTGGCCGACGCTCGTGGAGCCGGCGCCGTGGTCCAAGATCCACACGTACTCGGTGGCGTCGCAGCTGGTGCAGGTCGTGGACAAGGACACGCTCATCCTGGTGCGCAACATCCCCGACCCGGGCACAGGGCTCAAGCACGTGCGGTACCTCAACCTGGTCCAGCGCAGCACCGAGACGAACGCGTTCAACCAGCGCGTGGCCTCGTACGCCATGGTCGTGGCCACGTCGGCTGCCAACTCGCGCAGCCAGGACGCCGAGCGCGAGGACGGGCTCCTGTGGGTGCGCTTCGGCGGCGCCGTCATGTCGATCGTCGAGGTCGACCACGAGACCTTCGACGTCGTGTACGACCACATCGCCTGCGCGCTCAGCGAGCGCCACGCGCAGCAGCAGCTCGTGGACTGGGGCACCATCGCCGTGCGCTGGGAGCAGCTCGTGCTGCCCTCGCGCCTGCTCTGTCTGTGACGCGCGCAATCGTAAGCTACTGTATGGGGGGGAACGCGGCGCTGTATCAAAAGTAACCAGTCAAATAGACCGCATCCGCCTTATTCGGACGGAAGGAAGCCAAGTGCAACCAGGTCAAGTATAAACGTAACCGCCCGGTCCAGGTCGCGTAACCTGGGTACCATCGTGTGGACCACATAAACGTACCCTCTGCGTTTCTCTCCGACTTCTTCATCCAAATGTGGGGTGGGTGGGTACAAGTGAGCAAGCAGCGTCGACCCCAGGGCTTCCAGGGCTTCCAGCGTCGCCGATGCTGCTCCGCGCCGCCGCCGCGCGGCTCTCGCCGTCCGCGCGCCGCCTGCCGGTGGCCGCGCGCCTGTCGCTGGCGCCGCTCAGCGCCTCGCGCGTCCGGTACGACCGCCGCCGTCCAGTATAACCGAGCGCAAGTGGGAGTATTCGATTGTAGTGGCGAGGCTGACGACGAGTGGCGGCTGCTGTGACAGCAGGGCGAGGACGCGACCGCTGGCGCTGCGGACGCTGGCGACGGGCGCGTCCCTGGCGCTGGCGCTGGGGACCGCAGGGGACGCGTGGTGTGCGCCGTGGTCGGCCGACGACGACAAGGCGAAGACGAAGACGAAGCCGAAGACGAAGGACGCGGACGGGGACGAGGACGCGCTGGCCCGCGCGCTGGAGCAGCTGCGCGCGCTGGCGGGCGAGGCGCTGGCGGCCGTGGCGGCGCTGGCGCCCGGCGGCCTGGGCCAGGACGCGCTGGCGCGCGTGGACGCGTTCCTGGCGTCCGGCCAGGGCGGCCAGGTGTCCTGGGGCTTGGCCATGGGCGTCTGCTCGGGCTTCGCGCTCAAAAAGGTGTCCAAGGTCGGCGCGCTGGCGCTCGGCTCGCTCTTCGTGGCCATGCAGTGCGCCAGCTACGCGGGCTACGTGGACGTGGACTACCGCAAGCTCGAGCGCGACGTCGTGGCGCTGCTCGACCTGAACCAGGATGGGCAGTTCGACACCACGGACATGGAGTCGCTCTACAAGTCGGTCATGAAGGTGCTCGAGTTCAGCCTGCCGGCCGGCAGCGGCTACGCCGTCGGCTTCCTCGTCGGCTTCCGCGCCGGCTAGCGGCGGCTGGGCGAACGGAGAAGGCGACGGAGGATGCATGGACAGAGATCTATTGTCGACACGTGATGCAGGGCCGGCTCATAAGCACACACACATACGCACGCACAGACGGGGGGAGAAGGGATCCGATCCCCATCGCGCGCGGCGTCCCGTGGCGGGCGGCGTCTACGCCTTGGCCGTCGTCTTCTTCTTGCTCTTCTTCTTCTTCTTCTTGGCCGGCGCGTCGCCCTCGGCCGCGGTCTCGGTCGTCGTAACGACCGTCGTCTCCTTCACGAGGCCGTTCTCCACCGTCTTGGTCGTCGTCGTCGTCGTCGTCTTGGTGACGGTCGTGCCGCTCTCCACGAGCGCCTTCTCGAGCGACAAGCCCGCCTTGATGTACGTCGACAGCAGCGCGACCGTGTGGTCCAGCTGCCGCGCCGTGTGCGTGGCCGAGATGAAGAAGCGCAGGCGGCACTTGCCCTCCTCCACGGCCGGGTACACGATGGGCTTGACGTTCACGCCGTTGAGCGCCAGGTACTCGGACGCCTTGGCCGTCGTGATCGTCGAGCCAATCATGACGACGACCACGGGGCCGCCGCGCAGCGTGTTGGCGCCGATCGGGATCTGGTGCTGCCGGCACGCGTCGTAGAAGTGGTCGCTGTTCTCCTGCAGCTTCTGCGTGCGCGTCGGGCCCTCCGCCATGAGCTCGAGCGACTTGAGCGCCGCCGCCGCCGCCGACGGCGCCAGACCGACCGAGAACACGAACCCGCCGGCGCAGTGCTTGAGGTACTGCACCAGCGCCTTGGAGCCGAGGATGAAGCCGCCGATCGAGCCGAGCGCCTTGCTCATCGTGCCCATGCGCACGTCCACGTCGCGCGGGTCGACGCCGTAGTGCTCGCACATGCCGCGGCCCGACTTGCCCATCGTGCCGAACGAGTGCGCCTCGTCCAGGAACAGCATGGCCTTGTACTTCTTCTTGATGCGGATCATCTCGGGCAGGTCCGGCAGGTCGCCGTCCATGCTGTACACCCCCTCGACCACGATCAGCACGCGCCGGTACTTGGTGCGCAGCTTCGATAGCATGCGCTCCAGCGCCTCCGTGTCGTTGTGCGGGAACGGGAGGATCGTGGCGCCGCTCAGGCGCTGGCCCGTCACGCACGAGTCGTGGTTCAGCGCGTCGCACAGAAGCAAGTCGCCCTTGCCCACGAGCGCGTCGATCGTCGTCACGTTCGTCACCCAGCCGCCGACGAACAGCACGCTCGCGTCGGCCTGGAAGAAGCTGCACAGCGCCGCCTCGAGGTCCACGTTGACCTGCGTCTGGCCGACGATCGGCGACGAGCTCATGGTCGAGCCGTACTCCGTGATGGCCTTGCGCGCCGCGTTCAGCACCTCCGGGTCGCGCGCGTTGCCCAGGTAGTTGTACGTGTTGAAGTTGGTCATCTTGCGCTTCTCGGGCGTCAGCGTCTCCAGGAACGGCACGCGCAGGCCGGCCTTCTCGAACTCCTTCATTTGATCAAAGAGGTTCTGCACCTCGGGGAAGTTGGCGATCTCGTAGCAGCTCGCGTCGATCTCCTCGACCGAAGCCGCGAGCTGAGCCGCGTCGCCCGCCGCTCCCTCGTTCTCGTCCGTCTCGAGCTCGCCAGTCGCCAGGCCCGGCGCGTTTGCCAGCTTCAGCGGCGAGTCGTACTGGAAGAACGCGGACGGAGGGACAACGCACCCCAGGAACTCGCCCAGCTCGGACGACAGACCGACGATCGCGACCGAGTCGAGCCCGAACATCGCCCACGGCGTGGACGGGTCGATCTCCGCGGGGTTCGGCGTCTGCGCGGCCGGCGCGTCCTTGCTGTCGTCAGAGGCGGACGCCGTCGCCGCCTGCATCTCGTGCGCGACCTGCTCCAGCAGCCAGGCGAGAATCTCGTCCGGGGTCTTGATCGTCTTGTCGCCCTCTTCGTCCTTGGCGCTCGTCTCCTTGGGCTTGGCGCTCGTCTCCTTGGGCTTGGCAGTCTTGGCAAACGACTCGCGCGCACGGTTCTCCGGCGCAGCGCTCGCCTTGTACTCGTACACGGCCTTGAGCGCGTTGCTCAGGAACTTGGCCTTGCAGGCGCTGCGCTGGATCTTGCCGCTCGTGGTCTTGGGGATCGCCTTCTGCGGCAGCAGCACGATCGCCTCGCAGCGCAGCTGGTGCTCCGACAGCACGCTCTTGACGATGTCGAAGCACACCTCCTTGAGCACCTCCTGTGACGAGCCCGTCTTCACTTCGGCCACCACCACAAGCGCCTCCTCCTGGTCCTTCTCGATCGAGAACGCGGCGCTGCAGCCCGGGCGAACGTGGTCGTGCGCGCGCTCGACCGACGCCTCCACGTCCTGGGGAACCACGTTGCGACCGCGGATGATGATCAGGTCCTTGAGGCGGCCCGTGACGAACAGCTCGCCGTTGCGCAGGAAGCCCATGTCGCCCGTGCGCAGGAAGCCGTTCTTGGCGTTCTTGTCGCCCGCGAGCAGCGCGCCAAACATCTCCTTCGTGTACTCCTCCCGGTTCCAGTAGCCGACCGCCACGGACGGACCTTGGACCCAGATCTCGCCGACCTCGAGGTCGTTCAGCTTCTTCCTCGAGTTGGGGTCCACGATCGCGAGCGTGAACGTGGGCATGGCCTTGCCGCAGCCGACGAGGAACATCGCGTTGTCCTTCTTCTGGGCCTTCTTCTTCACCTCGACGACCTTCTGGCGAGTCTCGAGCTGCGCCTTGTCGACCACGAGCACCGTCGGGAGCTGGCGCTTCAGCGGGTCCTGCCCCGTGCACACAAGCGTAACCTCGGCGAGGCCGTAGCCGCAGTTGAACGTCGCGGGGTTGAACCCCGCGGACTTCTCGAACTTGGCGATGAACGCGTCGAGCGACTCGGGGCGGATGGGCTCCGCGGCGCAGATGGTCTGCTTGAGCGAGCGCAGGTCCATCTGCGCGGCCTCCTTGTCCGTCGTCTTGCGCGCGGCCAGCGCGTAGCCAAAGTTCGGCGCGCACACGTGCGTCGCGCGGTACTTGGACACGGTGCGCATCCACAGCGCCGGGTCCTTGATGAAGCTGATGGGCGACATGGAGACGCAGCGCGCGGCGAAGACGCAGGGCGCGATGATGAAGCCCACGAGCCCCATGTCGTGGTAGGACGGCAGCCAGCTCACGAGCGTGTCGGCCGCCTCAATGCTCTCCCACGTCTTGAGCTGCGCGCGCAGGTTCCCGTGCGAGATCATCACGGCCTTGGGCTCGGACGTGGACCCGCTGCTGTACTGGAAGAAGGCCGTGTCGGCCGCGGCCAGGTCCACGTCGTCGTAGGCGCTGGCGGCCGAGTCGGCGACCGCGTCGGTCGTGATCCACGTGACGCCCTCGGGCCACGCGACGCCAGACGAGAAGAACCCCTTGACGGTCGCCATCTTGCTGGCCAGGTGGTACGTCTTGTTGGTCAGCACGACGCGCGCGCCCGAGTCGGCCACCATCCGGTTGAACTTGGGCAGGTCCTTGGCCAGCGTGCCCGGGTACGGCGGGTACACGGGGATGCCCACGGCGCCGGCGTAGAGGCAGCCCCAGAAGGCGAGCGCGAAGTCCAGGCCGGGCGGGAAGCACAGCATGACGCGGTCGCCCTTCTGCACGCCGGCGTCCCGCTGCAGCGCGCCGGCCACGCGCCTGGCGGCGCGGTCGATCTCCTCGATCGTGTAGTTGGTCGTCTCGCGGCCGCGGTCGTCCAGGAACGTGTACACGATCTTGTGGCGCCACTTGGCGGCCTTGGCGCGGCGCTTGAGCTCCGCCACCACGGGCTCCGTCGACACGGACACGCCGTTGACCACGAGCAGCGCCGGCTTGCCGCTCGAGGGCGCCTGCTGGCGCCGCTTCTTGCGCGCAGGTGCCGCCGCGTCCTCCGGCGCCGGGACCGCGCGCCCGTCGCGCTTGCGCGTGCACATGACCAGCCCGGCCACGGACGCGGCGGCCACCGTGGCGGCGGCCGCGACCACCTCGAACGCGGCGCCGCCCACGGCCTCCGCGAGCACGGACGACATGTTGGAGGGGGCGGGAGAAGGGGAGCGGGCCCGGGAAAGGGAGGTTGACGTCGGGCCCCACGCGTTCGGAAGTGGCGAGCGGATGACAGGGAGCGGTGCCGTGTGGTTATTAATACAGAAATTACGGAAAGCGGCTGGTATGGGGGCGAGGTTTGCAGTTCTGGGAGGTCCACGGCCGGCCCGCGGGTCGAATGATGTATAGTGGGAACCAGTGAGAACTGAGCCGGGTCTCAGATCCCGTGGTAAACCCGGGTTCACATATAGTGGGGACAAGTGAGGAAGAAACGGGCTGGACCCGGATACACGTTGTGACGGCTGCCTGTCAAGGAGTGACACGTCACTGCGTCACGCAGATGGGTACGCAAAATGGGCGGCTTGACCCGGTTGCAGTGCAACTTGCGCCGCACCACCGGGCAGCGGCCCGCCTTTTACTGTTATTAGTATGATAGCAGCCCGCCCGAGCGCGGGCCGCTCCTGCCGAGCGCTACCGCTTGTGCAGGCGGCTGAACTGCGGCACGTTCGGGTTCTTGGTCGGCGGCGGCGACGGCAGCGGCGCGCGGACGGCGGATATCCTCGGCAGCGCGACGCCCGCAAGTCCTCCCGCGGCTCTCAGCGCTGCGCCGGCTCTGGGGACGGGCCGGCTGCTTACCGCTGCGGCCGGGAGCGGGCCGAGGATGCTCGGCGCGAGTTCGGAGCGGGAGATGGACGGCAGCTTGGTCGCTGGTCGAGCCGCCGCCCCCACCGCCCTGGGGCCGCCGCCTGGCGCGGTCGGCAACGACACGCCGGGCTTCACGCTGATCGACCGTAGCGACGCGCTGGCCGGCCCGACGCTCCGTCCGTCCGCGCGACGCGTCGGCGACTGCTGGGGCAAGGAGACGCCCGCATTGGGCCGACCGCCGGCCGCCCTCCCTCGCTGCTGGAGGCCCTTGCTGTCCGCGGCGGAGACTGAGGCTGCTGGTCGCTGCAGCAGCTCCTTGCGCTTGCCGAAGCCCCGCTTGAGGTCGTCGAAGCGCTGCAAGTGCGGGTTGAGCGCCGAGATGCGCTTGCCCGAGGCGGCGCCGACGGCCGGCGGGCGCACCTTGGGCGGGGGCGGCAGCCGCCTGCCGGCTGCGGTGCTGCCGCCGCCGGGTCTCCCGTTGCTCGGTCCCACGTTGCTGCGTCTCCCACCGCCGGTCGAGCGCACGTGCGAGCTGGCGGCCTTGCGCTGCGCCGCCGCCTGCCGCTTCTTGTCGAGCCAGCCGTCGATGACCACGTCCTGCTTGAGCGCGCGCTGCTTGGCCTCGCTCGCCTTGTCACTCTTGAGGGCCGCGCGCCGCTCGCGGTCCGTCATGCGCCGCAGCTGCCACTGCTTGCTCTCGGGCACGCTCGTCAGGAACGTCTCCCCTCTCCCCGGCGCGCCGGTGGACGCCGGCGGCGGCAGCTTCTTGGCCGTCGGCGCTGGCCGCTTGTTCTTGTCCGCCACGCCGCCGGCGAGCGCGTCCTTGGCCCGCGCCTTGCCCGCGGCCGGCTTGACGGCGTACACGGTCCGCGGAGGCTCGAGCGGCCCGCCGCCGCCGCGGCGCTTGGCGAACCGCACGTTGCTCGACACGGCGGCCGCGTCGTCCGTCTGCCCCTGGCCGCCGTCCAACGCGTCGACGCCCAGCCCCGCGTCCTCCAGGTGCCGGATGCGCTTCTCGAGCTCCATGAGCTTGTCCAGGCTGCCCGCTACCTCGGCGTTGGCACGGCCGCCCCGCAGCTGCGCGTCCGCGATGCGCTGGTAGACGCTGTTGGGGGCGGCCGTGCGCTGCTGCCGCTGCTGTTGCTGCTGCTGCGCGTCCTCCTCCTGGTTGCTCGAGCGCTTGACGCTCATAAGCGGCGGGTTGAGCTCCTGCACGCGCTCGCGGTACTGCCGGCGGCGGCGCTGCGCATCCTCCTTGGCCGCCATGGCGTCTTTGAGCCGCCGCAGGTGCTGGATGTGGCGCTGCACGTCGTCCTCGAGCTTGGCCTCGTCGCGCTGGCCGCGCGCCTCGAAGTCGCGAAAGAAGGCCGAGTTGACCTCGAGCGGCCGAAGCTGCTCCTCCTCGACCACTTGCTGTATGCGCTGCGCACGCTCCTCGTGCTCCTCGAGCGATAGCGCGCCGGCGACCTGTGCGTCCTCCTTCTTGACCTTGTTCGTCTTGATGATGGCCGCCTTGAGCGCCGCCTCGTTCGCCAGCTTGTGCCAGTTGAGCAGCTTCATCTCCTGCTGCAGCTCCTCCGCCTGCGACGTCGCCGGGCGGACGCCCTTGCCGGCCCTAGCCGTCGCGCCTGCTGCCCTGCGGCCGCCGACCTCGAGCCGCGGGTCATCGGCGTCGCCGTCCTCCGCCTGCTGCTGGTAGCTGTCGAGCTCGCGCACCCAGCCCGAGTAGTCGGTCACCGCCGCCATCGCCGTGGGAGTCCTCGAGCGGCGGTCGCCGCGCCGATCGGTGCGTTCAATAGGCCAGGGCGAGAGCGCGACCAAGGCGCCGACGACCAGAGCCGTATTTATAGAGCGGCGCACGGCTCGGACTATTGATAGCGGGGCAGACGGCAGCGCACTGGAGATGAGGCACGAGGCAGGCAAGCGCAGCTCGCGGTGCAGTCGCGCGGTGACGGCGAGCCGAGCGGCGGCGGCGGCGGCGGCGGCGGCGGCGGAGCTGGGAGCCGTCTGGTCGGCGCCAAACCACGGCTGTACTTGGTGTTTGTATGGCGACTGAACGTCGCCTGCGACGTGTGGCGGTGGCCACTTCAACGTCATGCACACTGACTTCTGATTGCAGTGTACCGGGAAATGGGTGCATGTACCCTCAATTTTATGGTACCGCAGTGAGTTGCGCCCATCGCAATACCTTTCATATATAGTAACAAGTGGTTATTTGTATTATAGCGCCAGAAAATATACCTTATGAAGCCTTCAACAAACCATACGAGTAGGCAAAATGATGCTGTATGTGTTTAATTCTTCCACAGCAGCTGCTTTCGCTGCCGACTCCTGGAGCAGTCGCGAAACGCGGGCTGGTGACTCCACGCCGCGAATTGAACGCTCCGAATGAGATTCTCTTCCGACTCGGACGCTCGAGTACACATACGCTGTAGTATACGATGCTCGCAGAGTCCCCCCCTCTGCAGCGCACCGAATGAGGTCCGAATGAGCAGTCGGCCAGCTACGTACAGCGCAGGGCCTCGCGATATCCCGCGCACCCTCTTCAACTCCTCGGGTGCAGCTCGCCCGCAGTCGGCGTTCCAAAGCTTCCTGCCGGGCGTTACACTCGACGCGACGCGACGACCAACTCACTTGGGTTCGGTATGTGTCAGCACTATCAAGTGGAATGGCCCACCGCTTCCGAATACACTGACTGTACGTATTGTGGGGCGGCAAGGACGCGGGCGACCAGCTGGGGCTGGCGGGGAAGGGGACGGACCAGCCCGTCATGACTTGGCCCAAGTATGCCGCGCTGGCTCTCGGCCGCTCCTTTCCCCCCCCCGCCACACGCGGCAACCGGGGCAAAAGGCAAACAGCACGTCAAGGGACCGGGCAGAGCGAGAGTTCGGCCGCCTCGGCGAGTGCGTACATCCCATCGGCTAGGCGCGACGGGCGGCGGTAGGAGCGACAGAGGCAGCAGCAGCAGCAGCAGCAGCATGCAGGGGCTGTCGGCGCGCGCGCTGGCGCTGGCGGCCGCGGCCGCGGCGTTCGTAGCGGCGGCGGACGCGGCCTCGACCGCGACGTTCGCGACCACCGCGGCGTCCTCGTCCGGGTCGTCCGCCACGGCCACGGGCTCCGTCTCGTGCGTCTTCCGGTACTCCATGCCAACGGCCAGCAACGTCCCGAGCGAGGTGGCGGCGGCGGCGGCCAAGAACACGGCCGCGGCCGCGCCCAGCAGCTCGGCCGCGACGGACGGGTCGGCCAACACGACCTCGGGCAGCGTCGGCGTCGGCGACGGCTCCTCGGCCGCGGCCGGCACCGTGACCACGCCGGACGGGTCGGACTCGAGCGCCACGAGCGACGCGGGCGACGGGTCGGCCTCGGCCAGCACGACGCCCACGGCCACGACCAAGACGCCCACGGCCACGACCAGGACGCCGCCGACGGCTACGACTAGGGCGCCCACGGCCACGACGACGCCCATACCGTCCACGACGACCAGAGCGCCGGCCACGACGACCAGGGCGCCGGCGACCACCACGGCCACGCCCACGAGCACCACCAGGACGCCGACGGCCAGCACGGCCGCGCCGTTCGAGTCGAGCGGATCCACGGACACGAGCACGCGCCGGCGCCTCGTGACCGAAGCGGGCACGGCGACGTCCCTCCCGTCCTCCGTGTCGTCCACCGTCGCCAACGGCACCTCGCCCATCGCGGCGACCGAGTCGTCCAGCTCCTCCAGCTCGTCCTCCGGCTCCTCCAGCTCGGCGACCAGTCCGTCGACCACGACGCGACCGTCGACCACGACGCGACCGTCGACCACGACGCGACCGTCGACCACGACGCGTCCGTCGACCACGGCGTCGACCGCGAGCTCCTCGTCCTCGTCCACCTCCTCCTCCTCGTCCTCGTCCTCCACCTCCTCGTCGCCCACGACGACCACGACGACCACGACGGTCGAGTTCATGTGCGACGCGGCCTTCTACTCGGCCTGGGCCACCATGGGGCTCACGTGCGACGGCACGTCGCTGGACGCGGACAAGGCGGCCGCGCAGACGCAGTGCCTCATCTACTCTGGCGCGGCGGATGGCACGGGGCTCACGGACCTGCGGACCTGCGTGTCGCTCTGCCGCTTCCCGGCGTGCAGCAACGGCACGTGGGACTACACGGCGGACGACGGCATCAACTCGGACGTCTACGCGGGCCTGGACCTGCTGACGCTGCTGACGTACGCGGGCGAGAGCGCCGCGGTCGCGGGCGCCGTCACGCAGCCTTTCTCCAACATGACCATGACGACCACGAGCCAGTGCGACTACACGAGCGACTCGTCCTTCAGCGCGTGCCAGTGCGACAACTACGTCGTGAGCTCGGCGTTCTCGGGCAGCGCGACCGACTCGAACACCGCGTCCGGCACCAACTCGGAGTACACGGTGCCGGTGAACAAGGGCCTCGAGGACTCGGACCACTGGCCGGACGGCACGACCAAGACGACGGTCGACAAGGCTGGCGTCGCGTCCGCGTCCATCGGGACGAGCGCCGCGACCGTGTCGGTCGTCGCCGGTGGCGTCATGACTGTGGCCAGCGGCGTCGTGGGCGGCTCGGCGGGCGTCGCTTCCGGCGTGTCGGCCGCCGCTAGCGTCGGCGTTACCATGGCTGCCGTCGAGCTCTGCCAGTTCGGCGTCATGATCAACCAGATGAACATCGACGCTCGCCCGCGCTTCCTCGAGAACATGGGCAAGAAGATGTCGGCGTCGTCCTTCCAGTTCCTGCCCTTCGGCAAGACCGCGAACTTGACCTCGAACTCGACGGCCTCGTCGCTGCCGGGCTCGCCGACGCGCCGGCTCCTCGGCAGCTCGTCCATGTCTGCGTCGGCCAGCTCGAGCGGCTCGAGCTCGTCCAGCTCGACCTCAGGCGTGCAGGGCATGGAGAAGTACGCCGACCTGATTGGCGTGCAGGCCGACATGCTCTTCTACCTGACGGTGGCGGGTGTCGGCTGCCTCATCGGCGCGCTCTTCGTCACGTACGCGCTCGCCATGGGCATCGCGTCCTTCTTCGTCAAGGACTTCCCCGAGTTCCGCCAGAAGTGGCTCGACAAGGCCATCGGCGTGCTCATGATGATCCTCATCCTGTCCGAGTACGCCATCGGCGCGACGGCCATGTACCAGATCTGCTACTGCATCGACAACTCGTCGATCGACGCGAGCTTCGTGCTGGCCATTATCGCGCTGCTCGTCATGGCCTTCGGCACGATCCTCTTCGGCGTCATGGTGATCCGCAACAATGAGGAGGAGCTGCGCGACCTGGGCACCAAGCACCACTTCGACAAGAAGTTCCACGCGCGCTTCGGCCCGCTCTACGACGAGTACAGCTTCGAGGGCCGCTTCTTCTTCGCCCCCAAGCTGATGCTGGCGCTGCTGTGCGGCATGACGACGGGCATGGTCTGGATCGAGGGCCTGTGGCAGATCATCGTGCTCATCGGCCTGCACATCGCCTTCCTCTTCTACCTCGAGATGAAGCAGCCGTACCCGACCGCGTTCGTGCAGAAGACGTCGTCGTTCGTCATCATCATCAAGATCTCGGCGCTCTTCCTCTCCTTCTTCCTGCTCTCGTCCGCGACGAGCTTCAACGAGGACATCCCGGACGACCTGCGCGAGGGCGTGGGCTTCGCCATTGTCGGTCTGCAGGTGCTCGTGCTAGTCGCGCTCATGATCCGCCAGGTCTACATCTTCTACCGCACCTGGAAGCTCAAGCGCGACGGCGGCGCGGCTGAGGAGGAGGAGGACAAGGCTGGCACAACCGTCGTCACCTCCAACAACCGCGACGGCGGCAACGACCCCTTCTTCTCGCTCGGCGAGCCTAACCGGCCGTACCAGCAGCAGCAGATGCAACAGCAACAACAGATGCAGCAGCAGCAGCAGACGACGACGACTTCGTACCGGGAGAACTCGGTCGTCATGCTCGGCGACGACACGTACGGCTACCAACAGCAGCAGCAGCAGCAGCAGCAGGCCTTTCGGAGTCTGCAGCCGCCCTCGAGCCGGCGCACGGCGTCCGTGGTGGTGCACGACGAGCCCGGCGGTCACCGCACCAACGAGGTGTCTCTGTAGGCGACACGCGGGTGTTCCTCCCCCTCCGCAGCAGCAGCAGCAGCAGCGCGAGTCCCTTCCCAGTGTCCGTTTGTGTTCGGTATATGTGGGAGACGCGCGCTTGCTCGTCCGCGCCGTCTCGATTTTTGATTTAAGCCCCCCACCAACAACAGACAGGCCGAGCGCGAGGCCGTCCATTCGCATCACTTGGGTCTCTTTCTCGCGCGCGCAAAGTGCGTGTATTAGCGTGCAAAACCCCTCAACGATCCGTTCCGACGTACCTCTCGCCATGGCGCTGCTATCGCCTGCTCCCTTCTCGGCCCGGGGCGTCGCTCTCCTGTCCACTCTCCTGTCCAGCGCGCTCTAATGTGTCGCCCGGCCCTAGCGCTGCTGCAAGCGCAGCTCCTCCTGGATCTCGTCCGTCGTCTTGCCCTTGGTCTCCGGCACGTACTTGACCGTGAAGATGAGCGACGCCACGAGCGCGAGCGCGAACGGTACGAACGTGTACTCGCCCAGCGAGCTCTGCATGGTTGGGAACACGAGGCCGACGATGAACGAGCACGTCCAGTTGATCATGGTGGCGATCGACATGGCCGTCGGGCGCGGCTTGGCCGGGAACATCTCCGCGACGATCAGCCACGGGATGGGGCCGAGGCCGATCTCGAAAAACCAGACGAAGAGCATGACGCCGCCGACGCTTACGACGCCCGAGAAGGGCAGCAGCTTCAGCAGGCCGATCGTCAGCACCAAGCACGAAAAGATCATGCCGGCCGACGAGTACAGCAGCAGCGGCCGGCGCCCGGCCGTGTCCATGAGCACCAGTGCGACCATGGTCGAGATCACGTTGACCGCCGACACGAGCGTCGCCCCAACCAGCGGGTTCTCGAGCCCGACGTTCTCGAAGAAGGAGCTCGCGTAGAACATGACGGCGTTGATGCCGCTGAACTGCTGTGCGAGCTGCAGCACGACGCCAACGATCAGCGGCAGGCGGATCGACTTGTCGAGCAGCACCTCCCAGATGCCCATGTCGCTCGACTCGTTGTCGCTGGCCGAGCAGATGCTGTCGATCTCCTCGTACACGTCGTTTGAGCCGCGCAGGCGGCGCAGAATGTCGGCGGCTTCCTTCGGCCGGTTCTTCGTCAGCAGCCAGCGCGGACTCTCCGTGAGCAGCGACGCCAGCGCGAGCTGGAGGAAGCCCGGCACGGCCGTGAACCCGAAGAGCACGCGCCAGCCGGGGTTGGCCAGCCCGTCGCTCGGGCCGCGGAAGCCGAACGCCATGAGGTCGGCGGCCAGGATGCCCGTGACCATGGCGAGCTGGTAGGCCGTGCCGAGCGCGCCGCGGAGGTTGGGCGGCGCGAGCTCGCCGAGATAAAGGGGCACGACGACGCTGACCATGCCCGAGGTGAAACCCACGAGGAAGCGGCCGAGGATGAGCGAGTACATGTCGACCGAGAAGCCCATCATGGCGCCGGCGATGATGAACAGGAACGAGTCCAGCAGCAGCGCCTTCTTGCGGCCCAGCGCGTTCGTCACGCGGCCGGCCACGAGCGAGCCGACGGGGCCGCCGACGGCGAAGACCGAGACGCAGACGGCCCACTGGATGTCCGTGTGCCCGGGGAACACGACGTCCTGCTCGCACGCGTGAGGTTGGTGGCGTCAGACAACGGGTCGGTGATCAGTGGTCGGTGATCGGGTGGAGCTACCGCAGTGCAGAGGAGGGGTACGCACCGGGCTGATGCCGCCCGTGACGCCCGTGTTGTAGCCGAACTGGAACGCGCTCATGAGCGCCACGCAGCTCGAGAGCAGCAGCGGGTACGTATACCCTGGCTCCGGGAACTCGTCTTCGGCGCCGAGCAGCGGCTGGTCCTCGCCGTACTGCAGCCATCGAGCGGTTAGTCGCGCGTCCGCCCGTCCGATCGCGGCCTGGCTCGCGTACCTTGACGAGGTTGCTGAAGCTGCCCCACGAGCTGCGCGACTTGAGGTTCGAGTAGCTGCGCTCGCGCTGGAACGACTGCCGCCGCATGCCGGGCAGCACGCTGAACGGCAGCTCCTGGTACAGCCGCTTCTGCTCCTCCACTGTCCGCGCACGCGTCGGTCAGTCCCGCGCGGGTGTGCCGCCCTTCCGCGCGCCACGCACCATAGAACTGCAGGTTCTGCGCCGTGTTGGAGCGCTTCTTGAGCCCCTCCGCCACCTTGATGTCGGCCCACGAGCCGCCCGTGCCCAGCGCCACATCACTCTGGCTGTGCGAGATCTTGCCGCGCGGGTCCGCCATGGCGCCGCAGTCGATAGCTCCGCGTACGAGGCGAGCGAGCCGAGCGCCGGCCTTTCTCGCCTGGGGTTGGTCGTTTCCCTTTGGGTCGTGCGCTCGCGCCGACGATTTGGGCTGTGCGCTACCGGTCGAGGGGAAAAAGATCCGCCGCGACTGTCTCGCCTGTGGGAGGGCTTCGCGCCGAGTAAGCGGGCCGACTGCTGTGAATTGGGCTTTTGAATACATTATTAGCGTTGAGGTGGGCTGCACTAACTTCACTTTCGCAGGTGAGGCGAGGCCACTGAAACGAAAGGTTGCACCAATGAGGCAGAGAGCGAGAGGTGGCGCGAAGGTCGTTGAATCGAAGCGCATACTGAAATCGAGAGACGACACGACACAACAGCAGATGATGCTCCGGTTCTTCCACCCTTCACTTTTAGCACCTTGTTTTAGAAATATGGCTTGGATGCTGCTTGGACGCGCAAAATCAGTATCAGGTTAATTGGATACTTTAGCTGATATCAAAAAGGGACATAAATGAATGATTTCACGAAAACAAGGTGTAGACAGCTTTCAGCGCTGGTTTGCCAAGGGCGTCACGCGCCTGATGACGCTTTGGGCGATGTCTCGATTAAAGTATGCCTTTCTGTAAAACGGCGATCGCGTCCAAGCATGAACCGCAACGAGGCTGGAGCTTCCATTCTCCCGCTTCCGAGTTGATGCCAACGGATCTGCTGGAGGTTCGCTCTGCCATCACCGCTGGGTCCGTCGATTACTCTCCCTCATTGCCAACCATGGAACCGTACGTGGCCGGCGCGCCAGCCAGTGAACGAGCACCACGTCGGCCACAGCGACCTTCCTTCGGCACATGGAACGCGAGGGAGATGAAATGATGACGAGGCTTCGCTTTTTCTTACCATGAGTTCATGACACGATTAAAAAAGTGATGCGGGCATTATTTCGCATGCACTTAGTTGTCCAGTTCTTTTTACTATTGTCGTTTTCAGATAAAATGGCATTTCTACCGTCTAAAACTGAAAAATGAATCTTACCCTAACCTTGATTCCCGCAAATTATAAAATGGTCAGGCAGTATAAAAAAATAATCGACAAGAATTATAGCGTCGATACTTCAGTTTTAGGTTAAATGTTGCACTTTGTCGTTCTCTATCCCGCAATTCGGGAACCAATCATTCAAAACTGAACTGAACCTCGGCCGCACTTCTCGCATCATTTCCACATCTTCTAAAGATGACGTACTCGGACGACTTTCGTTGGCGTGCAGTCGCGCTGATGCACATCTACAACATCCCGTCCGACGTCGTCTCCGAGCTACTGGGGCCAAAGCCGAGATCGCTGATGCGGTGGTATGCGAAGTTTCTTTCGTGTGGCAGTGTTTCCGACTCAAATGAGCGAAATACACGTTGCCGTTGGCCCCCTCAAGTGCTCGCAAGTGTTCAGCGTTATGTCACGGACCATCCAACTTTCTACATCGAGGAGCTGCAGGCCTACATCCAGTCAAGCCACCCAAACGTGAAGAACTGCTCTGTCTCGACTATTTGTCGGGCTCTCAACTTTGACTTGGGGCTGAGTCGCAAGGTGTTGACCAAGGCGGCACACGAGTGTGTGCCAGCAGAAGCCCAGTATTTTAAGGAGAAGCTCATTCCGATCTACTCCTACCCAGAGCAGATGCTCTTCCTCGACGAGACGTCGAAGGACGGTCGAGATGCCTATCGACGCTACGCTTGGTCGCGACGAAACACGAAGGCAGTGGTAAGATTGCCATTCTCCAGAGGTAAGCGTCTGTCTATTCTAGCTGCTTTGGATGTGCACGGATTTGTGGCTTGGGAGACAACGAAGGGGACTTTTACGCGGGAGGCATTTCACAATGCTTTTATGAAGCGAGTGGTCCCTCTCCTAAATCCCTGGCCATTGCCTCGCTCCATTGTAGTTTTAGACAATGCGAAAATCCACCTTTATGACGAACTGCAGGATGCAGTTCATCAGTGTGGTGCGAGGTTGATATTCTTGCCCCCGTACAGCCCCCAACTCAACCCGATTGAGATTTGTTTCGGTCTGCTCAAGAGGTGGATTCAGAAGAACGCCAACCTCATGTTTCCACTCTATCCGGATGCAGTACTACAAATCGCGATGAAAAAGTGCACTGTTGCTATCCCAAGAGAGCTTAGCGGCACGTTTAGCCATTGCGAGTATGCGCCGTCATCACTGCGAGATAAGGCTTTCGACGAGTTGGCAAGAGATTGTATAGAGTAAATGCATTCGTTGTATGTTAGCTATCTGGCTGGAGGTGATCGACATCCTCCATTGCCCCATTCGTTGCTTCTGTTGGTCTAAACTCGTGGAATATCCCGCGTGTGAATATTGCGTGGCCTGGAAGACCGACAGCTCGCCGGAGACTAATGACGTTGACCTCCAGTTGAATCCACTGCCCGCTAATGCACACCGAAAGCATTGCCGTCTCTTGATCACTGGGACTGGCCTGATCTCTAGCGTGACCGGCCATCATCTCGTCCAATGCAATGGCTTGGCGTGTTGTGTTGTCCTCGGGCATTTCAAACGAAGCATCGTCCGACGGCTGTCGCGCGTTCACAATGTCCACGTGATGGCTAGTGACTGGGCCGAGTCGAACTGCATTCGCGGCTTCAAATGTCAATCAACGGAGCCTCGCATTTTCCACTCGCTGCGCGGTAGCTCTGTGTATCTGCGTCGCTGAACTCGACTGATTTCCGACGTATAAGAAGAGCTCGAAGCGGAATGTTGACACCTGAAGCATGTCGTTTGCAGTCATGACGTTCCACCGGTAGGCAATAGTGTCGACGAAGTTCTCTTCGGTCAGCTTGATGTATCGGTCCTGCGTATCGTGCTTCGCTCGCTTCATGTAGAGTGCGTGGTCGGACGGTAGAACGAGCTTCTTCCCACCGCTGGTTTGGTTTACAGCTATCAGATGGAACCAGCGCACACACTTGTCGGTCAAAGCAGGCAGGCCTTCACATAGCGAGAACGGTACATCGGCTTTCCATCCTCCGCGTGATGTCCCGAGAGGCTTGCCGACGCGGAGAATAAGAAGCGCAATCGCCTCGTCCGGCAAAGGAACTGCGTTATCGCTCCGACGCTTGCGCGACATGGTAAAGAACGGATCAGTGCGGGGGGACCACCCTTGTACACACGCTCAGCGGCGGCGAGCACCCACGTGCACACGCTCTGGTCCTTGGAGGCGACCACGCGCACGCGCACGCACTCGACGGGTTCTGGTCCTTGGTGGTGGCGGTGGCGCCGACCACGCGCACGCGCACGCGCGCTCAAACGCCCTTGATGGGTTCTGGTCCATGGGGGCGGCGGTAACGACCAAAGGCGCTCGCTTGACGGGCTCTTGCTGGCAGCGGTGGAGACGTTGGGTTTTATCTGGGAAGGTGGCTGCTGATTTATGGGAAGAAGACAGCCGTTTTATGTTGGTTTTGTGACGTTTTACTTGTAACCTCTGTTTAATTATAATCAGCACGTCTAAGTTTTGACCTTTAAAATAGGTCGGCAAAATATCTGAAAACGACAATAAATGGTGCGGTTGCCGCTGTAAATCAAGAAACAACACAACAACAATTTTAAATGATTAAATATAAAAAAGCATGCAAAATTTCGCTTTCACCAACATTTTACTCGGGTAATATGAAATTTGATAAGAACGTAGAAAATCCATTTTTGTAGCAACCAAAATAGGTAACTAAGAAAAGAAGATTGCATGACGAACACAAACGTTGCTTTTAGCAGTATTTAAACATATTTTTGTATAAAATTACGGAGGTATGAATTTTTCCTATACAAAATGTCAAGGTTGCGAATCGTCACACTTACAGCAACTCGTATAAACTCGTATATGTACGCCATTCACTCTAGAATCCTATACAGGGGAAATGAATGGCTCTGACGGGAGTTTTCAATCACCACAAACAAACAACCAATACACTATCCTTTTTACCGTCTTCCTCTCACCGTCACTTCTCCCCTCGCTCCTCTTCGCCTCCAGACAAAACATAAATATATTGTGGTAAGAGACCATCTCCAAAGCTTGCAATATTTTATATGTCTTAATATTCAGGTCGAATTTGTAGATTTTCTCGCTATTGAAAGATTTCTTGTTTCTATATTAATATAGCAGCTGTCAAGAATAGTCCTTGATTATTAGCTATTTGAGGAGAATCTATATAGGTGTAGACGTTTGGTCGTCCCACAAAAGCCACAGCGGATGTGGCAGTGCCGTAGCTGGTTTACCCGAAATGGAACCCAATTTGAGTGGGTCCATGTAGATACTGGGTGCAATAATCTGCAGCGCCAGATCAAACTCAGCCAGTCTCAAGTGCAACCAGAACTGAGACTGGTCAGGGCATAAAAGCCCCAACACGGACTGAAAGTCAGGCTGTTCCGGGAAAAGCGAGGAAACGCGTGCTTGTACGGTGCCGTCGATTCCACTGGGAAATTGGCGTGTCGAAAGAACTCGAAGAACTGCATGACCAAACGCCTTGGTGCGAAGATGCTGGAAATTCGCCTTGGCCTTGGTATCGAGCAGAACCCGATGCAAACTGGGTTGCGCCTGGAGCGTAGCCACCGTGTTGTCTGGATTCGAGCTGGATGCAAACTCGCCCAGAAACTCCTCGAGAACAGAGCACAATCCCATGAGGGAAAGTTGTTCCACGTTGCCTTGGTAGACAGAGGAGTTTAACACGGACTCCGTGACCT
>JAADXX010000341.1:0-28949 GCA_023338025.1 Phytopythium oedochilum | reverse complement strand
CGCAGGCGACGGTCGAACTGTTGAACTGTCAAACTGTCAAACTGTCAAACTGTCAAACTGTCAAAAGACACACGTCCCGTCCCCAACCAAAAGCAGCCCGTCAAAAACCCAAAACCCACACGCCTTCTCGTTATGTCTCCGATAGAAAAGGCTTCGCACGTCTGATAGGTGAGATTGATCCGAGTGAAGTGATTTTTTTGGGGGAAAGTAATGATCGGTCCATAATGTGTGGGATTAGTTACAAATCGATATATATAATTTTGAAGTTAAATATTTGTGGTGAATGACACAGCCTCTCCGCCCCGTGGCAGCGTCCTACTCCACTTCCAGCTGCGCGTGGACAATTTGCGGCCAGCTCACAACGCGTGTGGTGGGCTGACGCGACCCCGGTGACAGGTCCTATCGCGGACAAACTGCTCATCGACTATTGTGCTGCGCTGTATACTGCGCAGCGCAGCCTTGCCGACGATTACGACACGAATCTCGCGCGTGGACGGTTACTGGACGCAGATATTTCGCGTGAGGATTTCCTCTTGGCAGTGCTAGTCACTGGTGTGTGTGCGAGTTTTTGTCTCTGTTGTTGCTAGTTCGATTCCAGCTGCCGCCGTTCACACCACTGAGAGCTGCCCAACGACTGTCTATATTGTGCTGCTTGTATTGGATTTTGTAAGGAGCAGCGTGCAGCACCGCGACAAGCGACGGAATGACAACCAGGCTCACCACGGCGAATGGCTACAGGAGCGGCTCCTTGACGAGCGATGGCACGCAAGCAGCTGTACTGTGAGAGATAGATTGCCGATCGACTGCTCGACAAACAGAGGTACGGAAAGCGGCAGTACGGCGAGCGACGGCAGATGCGACTGTGTATTGAGTGACTTCTTGCCGAGCGGCGGCATGGTGAGCAGTGGCGCGGCGATCAAATTCTTGACGAGCGGTGATACATTAAGCGGCTGCGTGGCGAGCAGCGGCGCGAGAGAGGGTAATCCAGAACGACTACACAATGCCCGTGCGATGTGCTCCATGGCTTTATCGACGAGGTGCTAGTCTGAAGAACATCGTAAAGGCTAACCGGAGATGAATGTTGAATGCCTCCGGCTGCCATCAACTGCTAGTATGCGATGACGCGCTCGTTGAACACGCCCATATCATGAATTACTCTAATAGCGCGGCCGCACTTCTGTCCGGAAGTCCGCGGGAACTAAAAAATTCAACACAGCAGCTTCTGTATCCCGCTCGATATCGAGCATGCTGTAATTGTAGTCGGTAACGCCCTCGCTAACCTCGAAGCCACGCGGTGCGAATAGCTTCATGTATGCAACGATCGAATTCTGTTTTTACCTCTTTCTGCTATAAGTGGACGCTCGGCTGCGCGGAGACCCAACAAACCAGCTAAACATCATGTCGACATGGTGAGTCGGCGGACATTTGCGGCGCTTCAGCTTCGGTGTAGTCTCACGAGACTCAACAGCGTCTGATTGGAGTGACTGCAGTACTGGTGAGACTGAAGCGCGTTTGCCAAGCAGCGCAGGCTCCACAATGCGTAGTCGCGCATCCTGGCGGCGGTTCAGGTCAATGAGCGCTTGAATCACAGTGTCATCACGTTCACAGCGGCACGAAGTGTTCGAGTGGTCTTCCTTCTTGCTGATGACCCTTGATTGTTGATGTTTTGTGCTCCGCGGGCCAATGGAACATGCCACAAGCTCGACCCTCAAGACGAACGATACATCGATATGCAACGCCTTGACTCGAGGAAACCATCGGAAGAGCTTCGCTGTCAGCACGTCACAAACCTTCGAGCAGATGTCTAAGCGTGCATTATCGAGATCAGAGCACAAACTGAAGCGAGACGCGTGTATCCGCCGAATCTGCTTAAGCGCAGCATGACCGAATGACGATATATCGGAGATCGATGGCGTGCTGTCTGGCTGCCAGCCGATCAGCACGCTTGGAACCTTCCTGGTCTCCTCCGGCGTGTTGAAAACATAGGCGAAGCCCTTGTTCATCGTGCTCAGGCTTCAAGCTCCTCGATCAAAGATCCACTGCGGCATCAAACGGTCGTCGCCATTTGTGTGCTGATCGCCGTCAAACCGAGTGCGATGTGAGGTATTCAGTGACGCAGGTGGACAAACTGATTCGGCGCAACACGCGGTTGACGTACATATGGACCCCAATCTCGGCTTTCATTAGCGACACAGGAGACGCTTCTGGCTGATGTAGATTGGCTTGATCTTGCAAAGCAGACACTCATAGGAGCTTTGTCATCGGGAACATAGGACCAGCAGTTGTATCCGCAGGTGTTGCGACGAGATCAGGGATCTGGGACAGTATCGCTTGGGTTGGAGCTTCTTGCACCACTAGCGACGCGGCGATTGCGAACAGCAGGAAGGCAAAAGCTTTCTCTGTCTAGCAATAGAACCACCTCTTGCCCTTGAGATGTCTTGACGTGCAGAAGCCGCATATAGAAGACGCCGGACCCCGAGACGGAGAGACACCGCTTCTGAATGAAGTTTATGTCCGAAGTGCGTCGGACGATGTGCCACATCAAGCACATCAAAGCTGCATCCTGACAGTCTGTAGTTTTGCGTGCATGACTAAATAAAAAAGATGATGCAACTAAGATCAGACTTGGTGCATGCAGGCGCCTTGCTGACATAGCCACCAGACTCCCGTTTCATGCAATACTGCTCCAACACGTTGTCTTTCTTTAGAAGCGGCACGTCGACCAGAGCTCGAATGTGGCTGTGGTAATCAATCAGCCAGTTTTTCACTTGTCCATATTAGGACATCACCGAGCTCTTGGCTAGTGGAGTGCAACTCCTGCGTTCATGAAAGGCTAAATAAGTTTACAACTCAAATCTTTTCACCATCACAACTAGACGCGCGCCAGTTGGGTCACCATCGATGGAGTTGTGCACGATATGCCCGTGTGAATTATCCGCTTCAAGGAAACGTAAAAATGCATTGCGAGCGGTCGCGCTCGTCTTTTGAGTATTGGATGACGCGACGGCGTCTAGAATAGAGGTGCCAACTTTGAGCGTCCCAACTTTGGTCAACTGCTACTTTACTCTAACTACATCTTAACTTTCAACTGCCTCCCAACTGCCTCCCAACTATCACTCAACTACCACTCAACTTTCCCCCTGTTTTGTATTGCGCGAAATATGCAATACAATCTTCAAATAAGCATTTCCGATACAAGCGCTCACGCCGTGCTACATGGCGAGAGCGGCGTGGCCGCGGCGAAGCTCGCTCGCCCATAGAGACCGCGCCAGTGCTGGCAAGCACGCCTAGCTGTGCTGAGTGCGCGCGGCCGCCTGCTAGCTCTTCGGCAATGCAAACACCATCGAGCCCAAGCGCCGTACGCACGGTGGGATCGCATTATCAGCAGGAATCACGCACGAGAAGGCATGCTCATCAAGTGGCGCTTTTTCAAAGCCCCGACATTGTCGATACCATTCGCTCCCGCATCGATTCAGGTGGACACAATCTACGGCCTCGTTCGTCGACTCTGCGCGTCGGATCCAATGGGATCAACCTACGACTGCGTTCGTCAACTCTGCGCAGCTCATCCAGGACGTCGCAACCAAGACGCATCGCGCTCGTTCAGAGCCAGCAGCGCACCAATTCTCGCATCCGTTACAGCTTGACACCCATCGCTGACGAGCTAGTGTTGAGGCTATTCATCATGAAGCAGCAACGACGGAAAGAGTGTGGCAATTTGTCCGACTAGTCGCGAGCGACAAGTACCGTGATTTGGCCGATCATGAGCTCAAGAACGCGCATGCGGAGTTCGCGTACTGTTTGCGATGCAAGATACAGCTCAGGTACACTCCAACGTCAAATCACGTGCTAGCGCACATGCAAAGCTTCCATTCCGACGATATGAAGCGCTTTTTGGAGCAGCAACGATCCCAGAAACAGGCACGATCTCGCAACCTTGCTGCCGAATTGATCGAGGCGGCGGAACCAGTCAAGAAACGTCCAGCTCGAAGGCTCACAAAAGCAGAGGATCAGCACGTGCGGTGGCTCCTGGCGCGACGGATCACCTGTCACTTTCGGCCGCTGAGCATTGTCGAAGACGCTGGCTTTGTGGAGTTTGTTAAGTACATCACGCACGACCTGGGCAACATCGACATCAACCTGCCGAAGCGCACGCAGATACGAGCTGAGGTAAAGGCGCTTTCTCGTGAGATGCGTGTGGAACTCAGCAACGTCATCAAGATGGAATGTGAATTCTACGCCATTACGAGCGACATTTGGACAGCGCGGAACGCGTGCAGCTACATTGCGCTTACTCTACACTACGTGGACGAGTCGTTCAACAAGAAGAACTGGACGCTAGAGGTGATACAGCTTCCTGGGATGCACGATGGCGAGGCTATCGCTGGGGCATTGGCAAGGATCTTTCGGGAGTGGTCGCTCCCAAAGGATCAGTGTGTCAAGCTACTGAGAGACGCAGGTTCCAACATGGTGAAGGCCGCGAACGAGCTCAAGATCAGCCACATGTCGTGTACTGCTCACTCCATTCATTTAGTTCCATCGGGGGTATTGAGCAAGCGGAAGAAGATTAGCACGACGGCCGACGACCAAGTACACGGCGGCAGCGCTGATGTGCTGGACGGAGCCGCCGACGCAGATGGCACTGACAACTCCGTGGACCACGAGAAGACCGCAGATATTCACGCCTATGGCACCGAACTCCACACAGGCGAGCAAAGTACCTTGGAACACCTCCAAGAGCTTGCGATTGATGATCTCAATGTGTTTATCTCAAGTGCACTCGTCCTCCTTCACCAAGATGAGATGGATGCAGTTCGCGCGACTGTGCAGAAATTTCAATCGGTGGCTGTTTACTTCCGCAAGTCACCAAAGGCGCGCAACCGCTTTGCAAGATACAAACGAAGGACCTGAAGTTGCCGAACGAGAGAGTGCTTCAGCTGATTGTTGACTGTCCGACACGCTGGAACAGCTACTGGGACATGCTCCAGCGCTTTGTAGCACTACGCGCCGCACTTCGATTGTTTTTCGGCTATTTAGGAACAGCGACGGGAGCGAAAGTGTTCAAAGACGTGCTGGGCAAGCTGTTCCAGCCCAACACCACTGACTGGCTGGTGATCGATTGCTTGGAGGCATTGTTGAAGCCGTTCTCCGACGTGTTGACGACTCTAGGCGGCCAATTCTATCCTACACTCCCGCTGGTGATGCCGTCAATCGCGGTCTTGAGGCGCCATCTTGACAATCATGCTCTGTTTGACAGTGTACTTGCGGCTTCCGGTGTCGAAGACTACGTCGGTCAAACACGCTTCACGATGAATGAGTGTCGAAAGCAGATATTGGACCTGTTCGACCATCGTTTTGCGATGCTCCAAGAGACTGAGTTGGTGTGAGTTGCGTACTTGGATCCTCGCGTTGCACGGCACATGGGGCATCTCTCATTGTAAACAGAGCCTCTCGCACGAGCCCAAGTAATCAAGGTCGCTGTGGAGCTCGCTGAGCAACAGCAAGATCTCCGTTCGAGCTCAGCTGTCGCTACCCGCCACGGCACTGCCCGCGACGACGATGGATCGATTATCGACGATATCCTCGGCCGCAATCGCGTGAATGATTTCGACACAGATTTGGAGATGGCTTGCCGGAGCGAATTTGCTCGGTACATGGACGACGTTCCCTCAGTGATGACCGAGGACGACCCGTTGGAGTGGTGGCGTGTCAATCGTAAGCGGTTTCCATATCTCGCACGACTTGCGCGGAAGTGGCTCGGTGTTATCGCTACAAGTGTTCCATCGGAGCGAGCTTTCTCTACAAGCGGGAATATTGTCACGGTCAAGTGCAGCTCTCTGCTGCCGGATATGGTCAGAGACATCGTGTTTATTTGTGAAAATGCGTGAGGATTATGCGCTTTCAATATTCCTACCCGGGGGGTTCCTTTCCTTCGTCCATTGCTGCGTCCCGATCTGGTGGTGCGGGTGCCACAGCTGCGGCTCACCTGTCGGGTGCAGCCTCATGAAGTTAATGCGCTTCGACAGGTTGCACAGCGAGGAGAGCACGTGACCGCCGTTCTCTGGAGGAAGGTCACAAGCAGCGGGAGAATCTGCAGCACGTACAGCTCGTCGAAGTCGGCTGTGAGCTTCTCGTTGTTGCCGATCATCGACAGTTTGCCGTCAATGTTCAGCGGCACGACCGCGCGCCCGTCCAGCAGCTCGCGCTCGCCCACGTCCGTCAATGTGTTGAGCAGGTGCCAGCGCTCGACCGAGCCGCTACGTTGCAGAAAGAGCTCGCACTGCATCAGCTGACGGTAGAGCGCGTCCAACAGCTCGGGCACGTTGTCCACGAGCAGCTCGTTATTGTTGGCGATCTCCATGGCGGAGCCGCCGTCGCGCGGGTCGCCGAACGACAGCAGCGTCAGCAGGTTAAGGGGACGCTGCACCGCCGGGATGCCGGAGTCCAGCGCCAGCATAAGCGAGTGCATGGACCCGATCTCGGACGCGCGCGGCCGCCCGTCTTGGACCGCTCGGGCGCGCGCGACAGCGGCGTCCCTGCCGCGCTGGCCGCCTCCACGAGCTCGCTGTCCGTCTCGACGGCCTCAATGTCTGCGTCCTGCTCGGCCGCGCGCTTGATGCGGCTGCCCAAGGTCACCGAGTCGTCCGGTGTGGGCACGTCCCATCCGAATATGCGCTTCTCCTCGAACGCACGCAGGAACCTGGGCGGACATCAGCTCTTCAGTATGAGCGACGCGACATGACCGTGGCGATACAACGAGCCCCGTACCGATCGTAGTACGTGGGCACCTGGTAGGGCAGCAAGAGGACCAGCGCGCTGCCGCCCAGCACGCGCTGCACCTCGGGCCACTGGCGGCGCTGCATGGCCAGCTCCGCGCCGCTGCGACCCGCCACCTCCTCGTACAGCCGCAGCCAGTCCAACGGCTCTGGACGGCGCGGCGCGTCGTCGTCAAGCTCCGCAGCCGCGCCAGATTCTCGCGGGCGTCCGCGAAGGCCACTCGACCACGAAGCAGCCGCTTGCATGCAGAGTCGCCTCGACAGCTCAACTGCAGCGCCAGCAGCTCGTCGTCCGCTTCGGAAGCCGCACCCTGTGCTTTACTAGTTGCGCGCTTGATAGTTAGGGTGTGTGGTTGTAGGTTGTGTGCACCACACGTATTTTCATACAATTTTCAAGACAAAGTTGAGTTGTAGTTGAGAGGCAGTTGAGTGGTAGTTAGAAATGTTCCCAAAGTTGAAAAGTTGAGTAGCAGTTGGGGCCAAAGTTGGCACCTCTAGTCTAGAATCATGAGGCAGCGGCAAGCGGTGGTGGCAATCACTAGAACGCGTTGCCGTTCCAGTGTAAAAGTATGTACTGTCTGCCAATGTCCAGCGATCGTTCTGGACACCAGTCATAGTTTACGCTAGGAAAAGCCAAGGACCCAACCGAATTGACTGTCTGAATAGTTAGTATGGTATTATGTAGATTACATTAATATTTTGATTTCGATTTCAATAAATATGAGTTGGAATTGTCGGAACGTAAAAATTAAATGATTAGACAAAATATTTACTACTGATTAAAAATCGACATATTGAAAATGGAGCGAAATAATTGGAACATCGTCAGAAGTCATCATTTGTCGGAATGTTCAACTATATTCAACCACCACACCTGGCTGATGTTTGTGCGCACCAGCGCACTGCTCTCCTCGACGAAAAGGAGTCGGGCGCCCTGCTCAATGTCCAACGCAAAGTCTGGCTAGCGAACACGCACAAAACATGACGATCGGACTGTCCAATACGGACAAGTGTTCGAAACGATACACGCGTCGCTTACCGCTGGCATCACTGAGAACGCCAGCACGATGGAGTCGTGTCCGGCGTCGTACGATGTCGGACCTGGGATACATCATTGGAACGGACATCCGGTGGAGCGTTAACGCGAACAGTACGTATTTCCCGAAGCAGAACGCATACATGGGAGCGTACCTGTGTAGTGCTGGCAACACCGAGTCGGATTGCACGGCGTCCAGCAAATCGACTAGCTAAAGGTCCGAGTTCACTCATCAGATGGACGCCATTTTCACGAACTTGGGAGTAGTGTACTTGGACTGCCTCGAGTACACGGTTGAGTGGGTCAAGGGCGACGGCGGGTGCATCCGGTGGATCGTGGGCGGCTACCCGATTTTCGAGCTCACCGCCGACGTACTGACAAACCCGCCTCAGGACACGGCGCAGCCCAACTCCAAGAAAATCATGATCGATCATCTTCAACGTGGCGCTGTCGTCTTCGTGGGGCTACACACCACCCAACGCTGGCAGTGCGTGCTGCGGCGATGACTCCAGCTCCACGACGAACGACATCTGCGACTCGTTCCCCAAGTGTATGAAGGTCGACTACACCCGTCTGTATCAGGATACGACGAGCGGCACCAGCATGTCGATCGGGTGTGACTCATCCTCACACCCAACAGCGCAGTGGATCGAGGATCACATCGTTGAGTACACGGACCCACACACAGCAGTGTCGGACTTGGCGTTCTGCGAGACGGACGATATTGCACGGTCGACAGCACCATTATCGCAGGCTCCTGCGACGACAACCGATGCACCTGCGCGTCCACGTCGTGGACTGTTCCTCGCTGCACGGTGGATGCGACGACGTCTAGCACCGGAGACTCGGTGTACGGCTCGCCCTTGTATATCGCAATCATCGTAGTAGTTGCCATCGCTGCCACGGGAGTGATTATCGCGTGTACCATGGCATCCAGGCAGCACGCAAGATTTCGGGAGCAGGTCGACAAGATGCAGATAGCCAAGATGGTCAGCAATGCCTTCATCATGTCGGCCGGCGACGTTGGTGCTAAGAGTACCGCCTGAAGCACTACAGCACGAACTTTGTGTAAACTGTGTTATGATCGCAAAAGTGAATCAAGTGCAGCAGCAGACATGGCTGATGTTTATGCCGCGATATTTTGAGCATCGAGAATGGAATCGCATCGAGGAAAGGAGTCGGTCCCCCTGCTCAATGTCCAACGCAAAGTCTAGCAAACGACCGGACTGTCCAATATGGACAAGTACCATAGCTCATCTTCAATAGCATCAGTAAATGTGTAAATAAGTAAATAACAGTCTAGTATAACTTGTATATGATACTGACCTATATATTAATATTTGGACTTGGTTCATATAGATAGCATTGAACATATCCGGCTCATTACTACAGCGTGTCTCCGACGGAGACACGTCTGATGGCGATCAAGCCACCAAACAACATCACGATCGATCGCTGGGATGATGACGTGAAGCAAGCACATGACAGCTCTTATACATGAAAGGCACGTGTTGCTGAAACCAACTGGAGTATAACTACTGCAACGGTCTGGAGTCTATTGATAAGAATAACTATACATACTATACGCTGCCGGATAACGATGATGAGTGGGTACCTCGCACTTTGGCACTTGGCTGCAGACTTTCCAACGGGAGGCCCGCCCCTCTCTTCGCTACGCTGCACTCCGCTCGGGGGAGTCGCTGCGCGGTCTGCCCCACCCGCGTCCTAAAGTCCTCGACTCGACCATGCGCGGTGTCTGGGATTTTATATTGAATCCTCGTCGGTGCTTGCCACTGTCGGGTGCATGTTCCCGTGCGCAATGTTTATGTATGTCCGGAACCAATTATACGATGTGTATAGCTGAGTTGGTTGCAGCAACCACTCTCTACATGAAATCAAGGGTAAATCTGCTTTTTACAGTGCATTCCCGATCACAGCATGGGTTCTAATGAGCTTCCTCGTGGCATCGCGTGATGCATTTCATAGATTCAAGTGCGCACCATCCGTGGAGCACCAGCACCGTTTACACCACGAAGTAAGGCGGGTTGACTTGCCGAAGATGCTGCCACGCTGGAGCGTCATGGTCGCCGCATGAACGCGAGGATCGCGCGTATCGATCCAGGACGAGCTTATTGTCGACGGGGACGGCCTTGCGATTGACGGGAAGAAACGCACAGCAAATCGCGAACGAACGGGAAGCAGACGGTGAGGGCATACACCAACCTACCGCCCTCCACCGCTAGTGAAAATGATTATTGCGCTCGTGTAATGCTTGAAGTTCGCGCTCGAGCCATACACTGTACGGGTCTGCCAGACCATCTGGGGATCGATCGTCCAAGGTCGGACAATTGATTCTGTCCAACTTGCCGCGCGTTGCCACGCTGTTCGGATCCGCTCGCCCGTGCAGCATTCAACTGATGAGTCCCATCCAAACGTCCACTTGCACCCGTCCGGCATAGTACAATAAGAGCGCACTCTGATGGCTGCACTCGATCGTCTCACCAAAAAAGCCTTGGACATACAGTATTGCACTCGATGGCGGTCTCACCAAAAGCCTTGGACATACATGTACACCCTACTTTGCTTGGAAGCGAGGTCCGCAAGAGCGCTGGAGCAGTAGCACCGCGGTTGCTGGCGCCCCGGTGCCCTCGAATGATCGGGTCGCCGTGCAAGCAAGCTGGCAATGAAAGCCCCGATCTGATTCTGGAGTGCATCGTGGTGAATTTCAGTGCGATCGATTTTAATCTTGAAAAAAGTAGGTGGGGTTGCTAAAACTAGGCATGGAAAGTACTGCCCGATTGTATACTTGGGCAAACGTTTCAAATGTGTTTTCCACAAAGATTTGACTGTACGGTTTTTCGGATCCCACGGTCGCTCACGCACTCCTCATGTGGACTGACACTGTTAATTTGACAGTCGCTCTCAGTGAACGAGTCTTACGCACGTTTAGTACGGTTTGATGTTGCAACGGTGACGACGATCGAGAGTCAGACCACTGTGGTCGTGAACATACGTGTACTATACAGCTCCAACAATCCAGTGCGCACGTTATCTTTGCCCCAGACACCACGATGTGCGGTGTGATTCCGTTCCAGTTCTGCGGGGTGATTGGCACGGGCGTTAGAGGGTTCGCTGCGCGAGGCGTAGCTAGCGATGCAACGTCTCTCGCCGCTTTCACATCGCCAATGCTGCTACAGATGGTGGTGTCTGCCTGGAAGATTCACCGTGGACAGCCGTGCATTGTCGCTGGCCATTGACTAGAATCTCACTTCCATGCTACGGGTGTTACAGTATCCAAGTCAATTGCGATTTGACACCCCGAGTTGTATACAATAGAGCTTTATAGAAGTTTGCCGTATGTTCGGCAGAAACGAGTAACTACGGAGACATTTCGGAATGAATAGCCTAATTTCGTGATCAGCTCCGTAGATTCCAATTTGCACCAGTCTCCGCCCTCCAGCATCAAATGCAGCGCCCCTAACCCAGCTTCCAGCTTAGCTTGGCGCTGCCCGCTTTTCGTTTTCCCCATCGCATTCGAGATTCTTCTCGTGGAAAATCACCTGAAGAACCATCGCAGTAAGAGTCTTCGCCACGCAATGCACCTCAATCACAACCTTAGGGCGCGTCGAGGTCGCTCAAGTCAGGGTAGCTTCACAGACTTGAGCGACCCCGAAGCAACCTATACGACGACGACTCTGTAGTCAGTCATATGTAGCGTTTGTTCTGTATTAGCGCGTAGTCATTTACATTTTAGTGTCGCTCACTTACATGTCAGCGTAGAAATGACATCTTTGAGTCTCATTCAAAATGATGGCGTTATTTCAAACTAGCGCAATTATATGGTGAAAACGGCGTAATTGACGGGAAACGCGAGTTCTTCACAAGCGTCCTAATGCAGTTGTGAAATGCCCAAGAAAGCACGGGATTACAGGGTTGAGGTCGCGTAGAAGGGCCGGCCTTTGGAAGTGCACGGTCTCGGTGGCCCCTGTCGGATACAGTACAGGGTACTAACCTACCAAATGATTTTGAGCCGAAGGACTTTCTGCGCGAGCCAGACGGAGAGTTGTACGTAATACGGCCCGTTTTCGCGATTTCTTTTTTGGACAACACTCCTGCCGTGAGAACTATGGGCCCGTTCGAGCCTCGCCTGTCGGTGCGAATATAAACGCGGCTGACGCCCTCCAAACGTTACGCGGGATGCCGTAGAAAGGGTTGCATGACGAGCGAAGACTGGACCGGCCACTATGCCTTGAGTCCATAAGGAAAGCTTCACCATCGCTCCGTACACCGGCCACTGTAGAGCCACGACCTTTGAACTGAATTGTATGTTCGCATGGCTTCTCTGTCTAAACTCCGGATTCGGATCCCTCCCTATCCATTTGAGCTCATTTGGCAATTTCCCAGCAGCGTTCCACTTCCGACCTGTCAGTTCCCCTCACAACCAGCATGGAGCAACTGCCCACCGCCCCCACTGGCATGCGCCACTACGCGCCGCTCCAGCTCGGCAAGGGCGAGCGCGAGCGCCCGTTTCACTGCCCCGTGCCCAACTGCAGCGGCCGCTTCCAGCGCAAATTCACTCTGCGCGAGCACATGAAGACGCACACAGGCGAGAAGCCCTACCAGTGCGCGATCCGCACTTGCGGCAAGCGCTTCAGCACCTCGGGCAACCTGGCGCGCCACCGCCGACTCCACATGCTCAAGAAGCTCGAGTGCCCCGTCGACGGCTGCACGCGCATCTTCACAAAGTCGGAGAAGCTCGCGCGCCACTTGCAGAACCACCTGGGCAGCGTCGCGCACATTTGCGTCGTTGAGGGCTGCGGCAAGACGTTCAGCACGGCCGGCAACCTCACGCGCCACCTGCGCACGCAACACCCGCCCGGAGCCAAGAAGATGGCGATGCCCAACACCACGGCCGACATGAGCGGTGGCGCGCTGGGGGCGTCCTCGTTTGGCGTCCTGGCTCGGCCTCCTTCGGCGGGGTCAGAGGACCACTTCACGCCGTGGGCACTCCACACTGCCGAGCTCTCGCCTGAGCGCGCCAGTGTGTCCGACTTCGAGATGGTCGAGCTACTTCAGTGCCTGTTCACGGAGGAAGGCTCGCACCTGCGTCTCCAGCACCACCACGAGCCCCAGCACCGCCACGTGCCTCAGCTGACACTTCCCCAGCTCGCACCTCCGCAGCTGGCAATTCCCCAGCTCTCGCTGCCGGCCCTGTCGACCACGCCGCACGGACAGGAGCAGCAGGGGTCCCCCTTCTTGCTGTCTTTGTGATGCTAGCCAGCAAAGAGCCAAACGGCATAGATAAATGCACTGTACTGTATTTCATGCACAGCCAACTTGTAGAGGAGCCTGTAAATTCGACACGAAAAAACCATTCCTAGACCTGGTGACTTTACTCTCGCCTCGCTTGCTTCTCGTTCATGCTCGCCATGATTCGACCGCGTTATTGGTAGGTAGGACATGCGCAGTGGACAGCCGCACCCACGATGAAACGATGCCGCTCCAACTTGGAGGTCAACAGCAGTCGCGGCAGTTGAGTGATGTACAGCGGTATGAAGGCACCACCACGTTCCACTTCAATAGAGCGAGATTTTGAGCGTCAAGGCTACAGTACTACTGTACACTCCGCTCTGGCAGGTGGGACCACGATGAGTTGCCGCTGCTTGACGCTGCATGGCTACGAATAAATGGTTCACTCGACGCCAAGAGACGTCCAGGGATCTTGAGGCCATGAAGCCCTCTCGAAACGTACGTAGCGACCCTTGATCCGCGAAGGGGCAGACGCAGGATACCGCCGACGGAACGATCCTGGATTACAGCTGGCGAGTCAGATCTATACATACATCAAGTGAAAGAGTGCAGCATTCTCAGATGGATACACCATATGTAAATTCGGTTTGATTGTACAGTTCGCCTTCAGCACGTGCTGCATCCAAATCCATCGCCGCCAGATTTTCCTGTTTGCGTCCCATGAGACGCTGAGTATGGAGTATGGATGCACCGTTGCATTATGTCGCACTGGATCACTTGGCCGCGCGACGAAGTGATCTTGTGGACCTCGACGGGCAAAATGGATACAGTTCATCACCGCGACGGTGCGAAAGAGACGGCCGAGATACAGATCGTGGACATTCGGCGGCCCAAACCTACTGTCCGATCCAAGCCAACAGGATTTTCGCTCGCGAAGACGAAACGTCGGACAAGGACATGCAGCGAGGTTGAACGCGTTGAACCCGATCTTTATTACCACCCACCAGTCGGTTGAATTTGAATCTCTATCATGTCCGCCCTGACGTGTCACCGACACAGCACTCGACTACCTCGCATGATGGCTTGCATTCGGTTAATCTCCCTTTCGACTGGGGTCGTTCTCGATCCTGTCCTCTCGCCTATCGATGCGGACAGGGCTGATCTTCGACGTATTGACTCCCCCATCGACGCCGAGTGGAGCTGAAGTCTCGCAGCAAAGAGCTGAACGATGAGCCAATTGCACCACCACAGTCTTCAATTAACTACAAGAACCAGGAGGCACGCTGGCTGTACCCAAGTCCATTGGGTTGACCATAGCGCCAAAGGACAATGCACAGGGTCACCATTCGGCGCAAATCATGTATATTGCGTAGTTGGACTCGCCAATTGCGAGTCAAAATGGATATAAATTCCAGAGCGTCCTCTACAATGTCGCTGACTGACTGAGTACGTACTCACCCGGACACGATCATGTATCGCCACCGCATTGGCCAAACTACACCACCGTGCTAGTCGCGATCGTGACGACAGCAGCCGCAACAGCCAACGCGGTCGATGTCAGCGAGTAGCGAGACGCCGAAGCGTTGTCAGCCGACGCAGACGCCGAGGCGTTCGAGCTGCTGGACCCCTCTTCAATTCCCTCGAGAACCTCGTGGCACTCGTCGTGAATCGCCGTGATCTCGGCCGACAGGTTGCGGTCCGAGCCGTCGTAGTTGACGAGGCAGTCGGTTGGGATCGAGTGCAGCATGGCGTGCACGGGCTCGAGGCACGTGGACGAGTTGCAGAAGAGGGCGAAGTCGGAGCTGGTGAAGTTGAGCACGTCGAACAGCGACGTGACGTTGAAGGTCACGCCCTCCTCGAGCGCGCAGGTACTGAAGTACGTGCTGTTGTCGATGGTCGCGATCACCTCGGCAGACGTCGCCGAGTCGCACTCGCCGCCAACAACCTCGACCTCCGAGCCGGAGCTGCCAGAGCTCGACGCCTCCTCCTCTTCGTGGCCCTCGTGCGCCAGCGCGCAGGAGCTCAGGGCGGCAGCCGCCAGGAGGAGCGAGACAAGTCGAGGAGTCATCTGCGCGCGAGTGAGTTGTTCGAAGAGCGGGGCTGGCGGCGAATTCGGGAATGAACGGAGAGATTAAGAAGGCGAGTACCGCGTTAGTCTCGGGTAGAGTCATGGACCGATGCACACACACTAGACGCATGCAGATGCCACTGCGTCGGGAGGGGCAAATGAGAACCATTCAACAATTGCTTATCGATTTGTTTCAACATATCCATTTTCAAATGAGAACCGAACTTCTCCGAATCCACTTGTCTTCACTATTTGTTGGTTTGATTTGACATTTTGTACATGGTACTTACTTGTACTTCGAGTCGAGTCTTTCTTCGACATTGCGCCTTGTGGCTCCAAACAATCTACTGCAAATTTGTTCCGTCCGAGTAAATTTTATATTTTGAAATATATATTATATATATTGTGAAAACCACGGAAATTGTCCACAGGAAAAAGCCCCTTTTTAAGAGTAAAGCGCACCGACTCAAGCTATTTAATTGGCGTGTTGTAAAGTGTAAAACAGGGTATAAAATTGACGTCTTGGTGCTAAAATAACAGCTCGATTATATTTGCCACAGCGGCTTAATAAGGACTGGATGACGGCGAGGCGAGCAGGCGCTCTGCCACAACATTCACAAGCGAAACGGCGCACAATGTACTCGTCGGACTTCCGCTGGAGAGCTGTCACCCTTCACTACGCGTACGGCGTTCCCAGTGAGCGCGTCGCGCGCATATTCGGAGTGACAGGCCGCTCAGTGCGTCGGTGGTATGCTGTGTTCAAGGCGACAGGTGAAGTTCAGCCTCGAGAACGGTCGCGAAAGGAGATTCATTCACAAGAGCTGCTGGAATGTATCTCGCGGTATGTGAAGGATCACCCCTGCTTTTACGTCGAGGAGCTATGGGCCTCGTTGCGAGGACAGTTCGGTGCAAGCGAGCCGTTATCAGTCTCCACGATTCTACGCATTCTTCGGTTCGAGCTCGGCTTATCGCGCAAGATCCTTGAGCGTCGTGCCCGCGAAGCCCTGCCGCGCGAGGTTGACGCATTTATGGGCAAGCTCCGTGTCTGGTACAGGTACCCTGAGCAAATGGTGTTTGTCGACGAGACGTCCAAGAACGGACTCGACAGTATGCGACGGTACGCTTGGTCAACTCGCGGAACACGTGCCATCGTGTCCCGTTCTCACGCGGTAAGCGTGTGTCCATCCTGGCTGCTTGCGACGTAAGCGACTTCATCGGGTGGCGTACTACGCGTGGCACGTTCACACGCCTGAAGTTTCATCGGGCGTTTATGCGGAGCGTGGTGCCGTACCTCAACCCCTGGCCGATGCCACGGTTGATAGTGGTTCTCGACAACGCATGCATCCACATGTACAAGGAGCTGGAGGATACTGTTCACGCGTGCGGAGCTATCGTCATTTTTCTGCCGCCGTACTGTCCTCAGTTCAACCCCATCGAGGTCATGTTCGGGCAGCTCAAGCGCTGGCTGATTCGCCACGCAAACTTGGCGTTTCCGCTGTATCCAGAGCTCGTTCTTCGCATTGCGATGCGCGCTTGCATCGAGAGCTCGGATGTCGGTGTCAATCTCTTCCGTCATTGCGGCTACGGCGAGACCAGCGTTGATGACTCTGTTTTTCGAGTGGACATCGATGCCCTGGCAGATCCGCGGGGAGGGCGGTAGGGTGGAGAGCCGGGGCGGGTGGGTGGAAGAGTTTCCGAGCGTAGCGAGGGAGAAAACAAGAAATCAACGTTGCTTGTTCAATAGAAATGCATGTGTCCTTAGTAAGCATGATGGATATCCTCCATGTCCTCCGACGGCTCTGACGGCGGCTGGAACGATGAGAATACCCCTTCAGCAAGGAAGTTAAAGTTGGGAAGCCCGAGGATCTCTCGCAGCTCCTGGATGTCGAACGTCAACTGGAGTGGAGTCAATCCGTTCAAACGCACGGTCAGTGTGCGCAGCACCGCTTCATCACACGCTTCTTGGGTTTGGGCGGCGAGTCGGGCAGCATCAAAGTGTTGCATCTGCCGGGACGTGGCGGTTTCCGGCGGCGCGATGTCAGTCCCTTCAGGTTGGCGCGCAAGAGTGTGAGCCCAGTGGGTTCTCGACAGGTCGCCGAAGCGCCCATCCGGGCGCTCAGATATGTAGTGATCGCACGAGATGCATCAACGATACGCCTTGGTGTTGTGCGTCGTATCCCTGATGCTGCCTTGGATGCCAACACGAACAACCCGACAACCAGCGGACCAGTCTTTTTCTTGCGCTTCTCGTAGTTAGCATTCACAGTGTCGAGCATGACACACCAGTTTTCCTCAGTAAGCGCTACCCACTCCTTCTGAGCTGCGCCGAGGCTGGGTTTAATGTACAGGGCCTTGTCTGGTCTCACAGTTTTGACTCCATACGCTTCTAGTGCCGCCGAAACGCGCTCCTCAACCATGGCGCACATGGTATCGAAGGAGTCGGCTGCATCATCGAGCCTGAACTGGTCGTTCTCGACGGGAACGCTCGTTCTTGATGTCTTCTTGATATCCCCAATCTTCACCGCAACCTGAAACAACGTCGGCCTTGCAGAGCACGGAGCACAGGATTATTTGCTTGTGACAAGGCTGAAAGCCCACCCAAAGGTCGGCATTCAGCCGGATTTATTTATAAATCGCTTGGCGCTTGGTATTTTTGTCGTTCTAAAATTGAGTTGAGAACCAGGTGGGCTTTTGCAAATAAGGGTGCAGCCTCAATGATTTACGCTAAATCGGAGTTGACTATTCTAAATAAGACTCTTAATCGGCGGATTTACAAACAGATTAGACAAAATCGGTGACTTCCACAATAGGTGTTCTTGTTTGCATTTTGCCCTCAAAGTCTCACTCTAAAGCACAAGACTAACGGACACCGTCGTGGCCGCCAGAGTCATCGCGAGGGCCGAGACAGCCATCGGTCTGGCAGCTCCGCTAGCCAAACCGGCGCTGTTATTGCTGCTGGCGCCGGCGGTGCTTCCCATGTCCATGCCGCTCATGCCCATACCGCTCATGTCCATGCCGCTCATGTCGTCATCGTCGTCTCCGTCGTCGTCCTCGTCTTCGCCGAGCGCCTCGTGGCACTTTATGTGCAGCGACTTGACCTCCTCCGACAAGTTGCGGTCCGAGCCGTCGTAGTTGATGAGGCAGTCGGTCGGGATCGAGTGCAGCATGGCGTGCACGGGCTCGAGGCACGTGGACGAGTTGCAGAAGAGGATGAAGTCGGAGCTGGTGAAGTTGAGCACGTCGAACAGCGACGTGACGTTGAAGGCCACATCCTCCTCTTCGAGCGCGCAGGTATTGAAGTACGTGCTGTTGTCGATGGTCGTTATGATCGGGTCGACGACGGTCGCGTTGCACTCGTCCGCGCCGGCCGCGAGGCTGGCGAGTGAAGTCGCCGCCAGAGCAATGGAGGCGACGCGGAACATAGCGATTCGAAGGTCAGTGTCCTTGGAGTTCGTAGGACGTGCGTTGCTACCGGAGGATTGGAGAATGAAGCGGGTACGCACGCTGGGGATTGCCGAGGTTCCAACCCCGCCTCACTGAGCAGGGCGACTGCGATCCTTTTGAATCTTTGAACAACTAAATGGGTAAACTGATTGAAATGATAGGCCAGTCAACAATAGTCGATGATGAGCTCCATTGTTGTACCCATCATCATCTATCTCTCGACAGTTGACTGTGAGTCCGCCGCTATTGTTGACTTGGATCCTGCTACACGCACACCCACACCGAGTGCCAACACCGCGACGCGACGACGGGCTCAGGCGAGCACGCCCTTGGTGCTAGGCACGCCGGCGGTGGCGTCGCGGCTGACGGCGCCGCGCAGCGCGACGGCCAGCGCCTTGAAGGAGGCCTCGGCGCGGTGGTGGTCGTTACGGCCGCGCAGCACGTCCACGTGCAGCGTGAGCCGCGCGGCGCTCGCGAACGACTCGAAGAAGTGCGTGATCATCTCGCACGAGAGCTCGCCCACCGACGGCCGCACGAGCTGCAGGTGGATCTCGCTGTGCGCGCGGCTCGAGATGTCCACCACGGCGCGCGACAGCGCCTCGTCCAGCGGCACGCACGCCGACGCGAAGCGCGCGATGCCGGCGCGGTCCCCCAGCGCCTGCGACAACCAAGACCGTCAGTGAGCGCACATATGGCCATCGGCTCGGAACTCGACGCACCTTGTCGAACGCCTCGCCGAGCGTCAGCGCGCAGTCCTCGGTCGTGTGGTGGTCGTCGATCCACGTGTCGCCCTTGCAGTCCAGCTCCAGGTCAAAGCGGCTGTGCTTGGCCAGGGCCGTGAGCATGTGGTCCAGGAAGCCGATGCCCGAGCTCACCTGCAGCATCCAGCGCTCAGTGTTCAACCTATAAACGGCGATCAGCTCGGTCAGTTAGCTCGACGCACCTTGGACTTGCCGGTGCCGTCGAGCGCGAGCTTGACGCTGATGGACGTCTCCTTGGTCACGCGCGAGATGCTGGTCTGTCGGCTGGCGCCGCTGGTGAGGGCGGCGCCTCTGGCGGCGGGGACGGGGATCAGGTCGAGCAGGTGCGCAAGGCCCGGGTCGACCACGACGCTCGCGCCGGCCTTCTGCAGCGCGGCGCCGACCACGGACGGCTGCTGCGTCACCACCGCCTTGGCGAACGCCTGGGGCGTCAGTACGCCGACCGCTCGCGCGCCCGCGCGGACCGCGGCCACCACGTCGTCCACCGTGTCACCGACCATGACGGCGCGGGAGGCGTCCGCGAGTCCGAGGCCCTTGAGCGCCAGCAAAACCGGCTCGGGCGACGGCTTGGGCGGGCAGTCCTCCATGCAGATCTGCACCGGGAACAGGTGGCCGATGCTGCGGTCGCGTCAGTCGCATCGAGTTAGAGCGCGCAGCAGAGCAGAGACGCACCCGTGCGCGTTGAGGAACTTGGCGCAGTCGGCGCGCGGGCGGCCCGTGACGATGGCCATGCCCTTGGGCAGCCGATGGTTCAGCTCCTCCAGCAGCCCCTTGGCCACTAGCAGCGTCTCGAGCTCGCACAGCCCCGGCTTGCCGTCCGCGCCCTGGTAGAACTCCTCGAACACGCGCGTGACCTCGGCGAGCGCCGGCGCGGGCGACGCGCCGCCGACCGCCACCAGCCGCTGCGTGAGCTGCCAGTCGTTGTTGGCGTCGCCCGCCAGCTTCTCGCGCTCAATGTCCTCCGCCGACACCGCGACGCCGAACGCGCGCGCCGTCTCCACGATCGCCTGCCGGTACGAGCGCGACACCTCAGCCAGCACGCCGTCCATGTCCAGCAGCAGCGCCTCGGTCGCCATCGCCGTCGCCGCCATTCTCTCCGGTTCCTCAATCAGCTCTGGAGGAAAATGAGCGGACGCGTACGTCGCTCGAGCAATGCGATTCAATTGGCAGAAATTGTGGTATATACAAAATTTGCCCAATCAGATAATGGAGAGCCAATAAGTTAAATCGAATAAATAAATGTTATCGATCAATATAATCCTAGCAAAATTTAATATTTATAACACAATATATTAAATATTTCCAATAATTAAAAACGAAGTAGCTTTATTTGCTCAATTATTTAAATTTTTTGTATTTGACATATTTTGAAACTTTTAGACAACATATACTGAAAAAATCAATCAGAAATAGTGTTTGTTTGCCTAATTTGAGATGGTATTTCAGAAATTGATCTTGGCCTTCAAGCGTGCGAGACATCAAAGAATACGGACTGGGCATTGGACACGATAGCCTGTACTACGACGCAGGTTTTACGTGTTGTATGATCAAAGCTTCTTAATTTGACATAATTGTTATAAATTTAACCATTCATATAATGAGTTTAAACTGTCTAACTTAAAATATTATTTGTGAATAAGAAATCGGTCTTCTGCAATTAAAAATCCGGCTTTCTGTGATTACTAGATTGTTTTCAGCCTAACTGCCAGTCATATATAAAATAACACGCAAATCCAAATTGCACTTCGACTTGCTCGGAGCATGTCTCATTCGCGGCATTTCGGATTGATGAATTAAGATTTTATAGTCCGTCAAAAGTTGTTGCATTCGAAAACGCGTTAAAAACATTGCCATACTCAAACCAAAATGGACATTGGTCGCTGGCCTATAACCATGCATTTCATCGTCGCTTAAAAACATCAAATGATAGAGGGCTATAACAAGAAGAATAGATTTTTGCGGCCCATTATATATAGGGTCGGTTATAACCCGTTTATGTTTTTTTTAATGTGTCGGCGGAGAACGGCCGTTCGCCATGTTTTCGACGACGTCAGCAAAGCCGCCGGGTTTAGTCAAGGCGATCGGCGGGCTGCCGGCGCTCGACATCGTGGCGACCACCGAGCCGCCCAACATCCGCACCTCGACCGCGTTGACCTTGTCCTTGTCTGGCTGCGACACGAGCTGTTCCCATTCGTCCTTGGCGAAGAAGATGTGCACGAACCCCTGTCTCGCGGAGCGTCCATCATCCGCGTCATTAACTCGCACTTTCATGTCGTCACTTCCGTTGCGTTCACGCACCGAGTCATAGCACTTTTGCGCACTCTCGTAGTCCTTCTTTGTGACGAACGCATTGCCCTTCTCCTTCTCTTCGATCGCGCTCGCCACCCGTTCATCTGTCGGAAGCGATGACAGACCATGTAAGCAAGCAGCTAAGCTTCCACTGGCCCGGCGCGCCAAGCAACGGACCGATCGTGGGCGGTGGGTTCTCCTCGAGCATCTTCTGCTCTTCCTCGTGCTGCTTGCGCCGCGACTCGGCCAGCTCCGCCTGCGTAAGAGGGTCCTGCGTTTGACAAGCCATAGCGTCAGTTTTGTGATACGCGTTGCGTTTGGGAGTAAATGGCGGGATGAGCCTTGAAGCGAAGCAGCTCGATCTCAAAGTCGAGCGTCTCGTCGGGCTCCACCTTCGGTGCGAAGCCCTTGGAGCCGTACGCGTACTCTGGGGCGATGATGAAACGCGCGACTTCACCTCGAGCCATGGTATCCACATCAATGTCCCAGCCAAGCGAAATATCTGTTGGTGGAAGGTTAGGAAAGGGGTCGTCTACTGGTCGGCCTGGCTTATAGTCAGACTATTTTTCAGACCCAATCTCCAGGACTGACCAGTGGTCAAAACGAGCAACCAACACACGATCGGCAGGGCCCGTTGCGATGGCAAAAACCGCCGCGCGCGCGCACTTCCCCCTACTCATGACGCCGGCAAGCAAGCGCCGGCAAGCGTCGCGCAAAATACGACATCGAAAAAATGGTACAAGCGTAATTACCCCGTAATTGGATAGGCGGTCTGTGTAATTACGCATTCGCAATTGAGTGGTTCGCGAGAATTTTCATTTGCGCCATTTTGCTCAGCGAGCTCAGTGCTCGATTGACCACCCGGCGCGGTGAATTGAGGGGGTTGTGCCGAGCATCTGTGCACCTAAAAGGGTTGTCGCTACCACGAAGAACTGTGGTGGTTAATTCCCCGTCGAGCACTTCAGGAAGTATCCCTTGCGTTGTTGGTGGCTAACTCCCATCGATGTAGCTCAACGGAAGAGTCCCTGAGAGAAGAGGTGGTGGTTCGATTCCACACATCGGTAAACGTTTCAACGCTTGAGTCGCTGTAGCAGGAATCAAGGCAAGATGGCTGGGTGCGCGTGGATATGTGGAGCGTCTCCAGACTGCTGGCTGGCTGCGCGTGAATAAGTGAAGCGACTCGTTTGGCAAGAATGAGGTACTGTGTATTTTGTGGTTATGTATCGGTGCGGTTGTGTATGGTTTGGGTACGATGTGGCGCAGGACACTGGCTGACGTGAATGGTAGAGATACACAACAATCTCTAGGGTTCCAGCGCTATTGCCTCCAGTTTCACTGACCACCTCCGCTTCTTCGGCATCGTCGTCCGACATCGTACGGCCGTCTTCGTAGAGCTCAGGTCAGCCGCTTGGGGAGGGATATCGTCTCAATTGGGCGCCGAGACGCACGACGCCCTCTCACTGCCTCCAGCGTCGTTGCACGGCGGCGCGCAAGCGCTTCGATCGCTGTCACAAACGTCGTCATGTTCGGGTGGGGGCGTTGCAAACGCGGCGTTCATTTCACGGTTGGATCGCTCCAGTGGGTTGTTCGTTCTTGCAACGAGTCGGTTGCTCATGCCGTGTACGCTCCACACATCAGGGACGAATCGCTGGATCCACGTACGACGGAAGTATGCCCAAAATCAACGCCAATTTGCCTGGGAATACGCGACGCCGGCACTGCGACAGCGCTCACGAATCTGGCGACGGACCCAGTTGATGCCTCCAGTTGCCACTTCCTCAAGCGGTATAACGGTAAGCATGTCTAGCATACCACGCTTCATAGCAATCGACGCAGCACCCTGAGAGATCGCAAGCTTGCGCATGCAGCGGCGCACGGCTTGTTTGAAGTGGAACAGGCGCCCCAATACATCAGCTTTTGAAAACCGAACTTGAACTGCATTCATAAATGCGGCCTCAAAATCGCAGACAACTTCTGCGGGCTCGAGATGTTGGTTCATGGCTTGGACGATGAAGTGGAACACGTTTCAGCTTGTGTCGGACGCACGCGCCGAGGTGAGCACGTAAAACACAGGTACGTAAAACTCCGTGGCGCGGACGTGAACCATGAAAATCAGGCACTGTTTAAACCCACGAGGGACGCAGCGAAATGTTCCGTCGACGAAGATGGTTGTGCCTAGGTAGTGCAGCAGCTCGATCAAGTGTGGACGCGCCCACCCGATGATGTGGTGAGGTGAGGCGTCGTTGTTCATGCCGCTGATGAAGTGGAACTGAAAGAAATTGAGAGGTCGGTCGTGAACACGTGATAGTGGCGGGACCTCAATGCGTCCGTAAATGTTACATCCAAAGTGCTGAGCTCCCGTACGATAAACACATCCGACAACTTGTTGCGACAGGCCCCGGAGATCGCCGTTGGTTTCACCGTGGTAGGACTGGGCATCGATGCGTTCCGATACCTGGAGTGCAGGAAGCGCGATGTCACCGACGGCGAGCCTGTTAGAGGCCACCGTCATGTCGTGCGTGAAGTTGACCACGGCCGGATCGTCGACAACGTCGACAGCGTTACGTCGGCATGTGTATTCGACGAAGTTCTAGTACTGCATGTGCGCGGCCACAAACTCGACCTTGCCTCGGCATCCCGTAGACCGGTAGACGCTGCATCGAAAAGCAACTTTTCGCCTCGACGCCCTCGCACGTGTGTACTGGAAGCCGCCAAGGTTCATCGTAGCGGAATTAGCATCCGTTCGCGCAGCTTCATGTACTGCCACCATGGTGTCTTCGTTCTGCGACCCGCGGTCCATGGCAACTGAATAAAAATAGCTGTCGTGAGGGCTAAGTAGGTGCCTGCTGTAAGCTTCGAGGATTGAAGAATTACAATGCTGGGTGACATTTTCGCGTCTTTCCACTTTTTATTGAGTGCGTGCATGGGATTGTGCACTCGTGCGATCCTGACCCTATCTATATCCTGACCCAACGAAAAACACGATCGTGAAACCACCGACCCGAATTCATCTCCGACCCGAATACGACCCCAAAAAAACCTCTTAAAAATTAAAAAAGGGAAAATTCCGACAGGTGACTCAAATTGTAAAAAAATCTTCAAAAGGTGACTCAAATTGTTTTAAACACTTATTAGCACAAAATTTCGGTAAAATACGGGTAGGTTATGAACGCTGTTCCGAAACAGTGACATACTGTACGGTTACTTTCAGATGTTCGTTTAGGACCATCCCAGAAGCGACCTCGCCATATTGTTGGTAGCTGCGCCTTCGGCTAGTTCCATGGCTGGGGCACCCAGCGCACTCGCTCGCATTAGTGATGCAATTGCAAGCAATGTGAGAGCGTCAGAGCGACGTATATTACTGCATTAAGCTGGTCGACTTGTGTGTGTGGTTGCGTAAATACACTGCGCAAGGCTTGCAGTCCCTGTCAGCGACTTGCTGATCAGTCTGCACCGCGAGCAGCAGCTAGAGGAGTCACCCTTCGGGTCCGCTGAAGCCACCGCCTTCTTCCAAGTGAGCTGCCTCTTCGCTGGCGGTGACAGCGGCGTCGCGGTGGACGGCGGACTCGTCGCTGGCGCGAGCCCGCTGCAGCGCTCTCCGTCGAGCATCACGACGATCGCGTGCGCGTCCGCGTGCTGCGTGTCGCGGTCCGCTGCGCTGCTCGCTGCTCACTCGTCCATGTGTAATGATGCGTCGTGCTCCTCGGCCGCTTCCGCGCCGAATGGCAGCAGAGCGGTCGGACGATAGGCAGTGTGCGGCGACTCTAGAGGACTAGAGCGCGCTTCTGCAGAGGATCCCGGTAGCAATCTAGACAAGAAGCCTCTCTTCACCGCTTGACAGTACCTGGGTGTTGTGATCTCCGTAGAAAAGGTCTTCTGGACGTACGTACCGGTCGTGAAGTGGTCCCCGCGCACAGCTGCACCGTACACTTGCTGCCGCGCCGAGGCTCGAGCGATGCAATGGACTGCGCCAGGTACTGCACGGTCGAGAACAGCTGCTCCTGCGCGTCAACGTTTGCTACGGAGGTGCAGCACCTGCGCCAATAGTGGTGGCCGCGTCCGGTTGCTGAATGGGCCGTGCCGTGGCGGTGCCAATGCACCGACAGCGCCAACGCACCGATGACTCTCCATTTCAAGATATGCCGAGCGGCTGTTAGGACGCCCGTCCCGGCAGTACAATGCTCTCGGACTCAAAGTCGACGTGCCTGTCGAACGCAACGTCCCCGGCAACGTTTTGTACCAGATCGGTGCGTTTGATTGTGGTTGAGTGTGGCGCAACCATGTCGACTCATCGCGTCGCAACTCTGGCCGGCGCTGCTCTGCCCATGGCTCACCCCCGCCAGCTTCGGATTACCGACTGGCTGTCGACGGCGCTGCCATCAGCGGCTCCACCGCGCCGTCGACGAGGGCTATCAAGCCTGTAACGCTTGCCGCGTCAAGCTTGCGCGGCGGCGTTGTCGTCGTTATTGATGGCGACGATGACGATGATGACGACGACGAGGGTCGCAGCGGCGACGGACGTGTCGGTGGCGAGAGCGGCGATGCCCACTCCGTGGCCTGTTGGCGTTGGCTGTCTGTCCGCGTGCTTGAACCCGAGCGGCGTGACGTTCCGCGACGAGCTCGGCGACCTACGTAATGGCGAGCATCTTCTGTGACGAATGCAACTGCAGCGTCGGCGACCGCTACGGCAACCGGTGCGACCAGTCGATTTGCTTGGAGTTGGTTTGAGCAGGGACCGAGTTCGGCGTCACGACCGCGCTGACGCTGCGGCCCGACCTCTGGGATCGTCCAAAACGATCATATCAAAGTAATCGTATGTCATTGGTCCGGAACAGCGTTCATAACCCATCAATATTTTACTAAAACAAGCCGAGCGCCGGTTCGGAAGCGGACCGGTAAGTGTAAGTTTTTATAATGTGGAATACCGTATAGCATTTGTCATATCCAACAAATTGTCATATCAAGCGCTCCCAATCAGCCAATAAAATAACTGAAAAAACATATGGAATGAAATTGTCATATCCACCACCAAATGACTGGTAGCGACAATTGGGCACATGTTCCGGACACGCATTATTGAATTGAAATTGGAAGGCAAAAACACACTGAAGGCGGAGGAAGGAAGCCCGTCGCGTACAAGCGCGGAGTGCCGACGCACCAGTTCCGGTTGGATACTGTTCGCTACTTCGATGCAGGCAACACTAGACAAGTTCTACCCCGGCATCGACGGGCACCACGACAGACGAAGCGCACCAGCATCTACGTCTGGCGGCAGGACAAAGCAAAGCTGATCGAGCTATGCAAGTCCCCAACCACGGCTCAGCAACGGCGCGTACGTCTAGCGGGCACAGCAAACACGCTGCCTGCAGACGCTGAGATCCACATTGTTCAGTGGATCAACGCATATCGTGAGCAAGGCCTTCCAGTATCGTCACTTATGCTCCAACGAAAGGCACTCGCTGTCGCGCGAGACGCCGGTGTCGATCGAGATCTTTTCGCGGCAACACAAGGCTGGGCGACTGGTTTTCATCGCCGCCACATATCGCTACGTGCGAAAACGCGGCAAGGACAGATCCCCCCGGAGGACGCTACTGCGACGCTCAAGAGCTTCAATGTCGAAGTCAAGCAGCGGATGGCGGAGCTGGGCGTTGACTGCACATACAATGCGGACCAGACGCCAGTATTCTTCGAGTATCTGCCGAAGACTACCATTAGCACGAAAGGCGCACGCACCGTTTGGGTACGGTCGGCTGGCAAAGACAAGGAGCGGCTCACCATCATGGTGCTGGGTGGTTCGCTCGGGCGGAAGTACCCGCCCTACCTCGTCATCAAGGCTAGGCCAGCGAAGTCGTCCGCGGTCCAAGCGGACAACAACGAGAAGCGCCATGGCTTTTGTAAGTCGCTCTGGGGTAAGTTGGAGCCGCTGCAGGCTTGCCATAATGTTTTGTTGTTCGCCAATCGCAGTGGCTGGTGGAACTAGGGGCTCTCTGTGGACTTTCTACGGTATCATTTCGGTGAGCGGCACGACATGCAGAAGCCGGTACTCCTACTGCTGGATGAGCTTTCTGGCCACTGGACAGCCGATGTCGTCGCCTGTGCTCAGAAATTGAACGTCGAGCTGATGCGCGTCCCAGCGGGGTGTACCGTCGACTGCCAGCCTGTCGATGTGGCGTGGAACCGGCCCATAAAGAGCTGACTCCGACAGCGCTGGATCGAGCACCTAGAAGGCCAAATGGAGGCCCATGAGGCAGCTACAGCGGCAGGAGAGACGTTTCGGATGCGACCGCCAACTCGAGAGGACGTTATTGGATGGGTCGCAGACGCGTAGAGCGGGCTGTCAGCAGACACCATCGCAAACGGATTCAACGGAGTGCTGCAGGACAGCGCGTCGGAGAGCGAGGACGATGTCAATGACGTTATTGAGCGCTTGGAACGGCTCGGCATGTTGGATTCGAGCATCGGGATTGCCGATCAGGACTTCGTCGACTGTGTCATTGACGGTATTGCGTGCGCAGATGTGTAGTGGTGCTCGCAACATGGCTCCTCGTTGTGTGGGACTTTGTTGGTTTTGTCATGCGCGGCGGGAGGGTTCTCGGGGTAACCCCCCTCCGGAATTCAGATCTGGCGGCGGCTTCGCACGAATCTGATATTTTGTCCGAAAATGAAGCCACATTTTTTGTTCACCATATGTTTTTCCCCTCTATCATGTAATACTCGATTACATATTATTTTCGATAGTATTTTTCTTAGTCGCTACAAAACCAAATTGTGGGTGATGGATATGACAAATGCTATACGGTAAACTAAACCATTCAGCTCCAACGTGCTCAGCGCTTGCGTGCCCACGCAGTGTATTTAATTGGTTGACCGCTCGCTGACGCTAGCGAGGCTCGGCGCTAAGGCGCCTGTGTGTTTGTTGCCTGCCCGCTCGCTTGCGCTCGCGTAGTTCGCTCGGACTTGTGGTCTAGCGCCATCGGCGCACTACCGTGGAGGGTCCACTGGATAACATGGGTCAGCAACGACTTCACTCTTGTAAAAGGGAAATCATGGTACTATTATCTGAAAATATTTTACCGAAATTTTGTGTGAATAAGTGTTTAAAACAATTTGAGTCACCTTTTGAAAAAAATTTACGATTTGAGTCACCTTTCGGAATTTTCCCTTAAAAAAATATTCAAATCCCAAGAGCAAAAGGTGAAAGGTCGCGCTTGGACTCTTTGTAATGACACTTGGAAAATGAATGTACAATAAAAATGCACCGTAAAACGAAACCGGTCTCGAGGGGGACCGTGTTTTGAGAAATCAGCCCCAGTTTTTTTCCTATT
>JAADXX010000340.1:0-29033 GCA_023338025.1 Phytopythium oedochilum | reverse complement strand
CTTCGCCGTCATTGCCGTTGGCTCGCAGATGTACGTCGGTGCCAGACGCACGAACGACCGTGTTCTGGAATTGGACTGCGCGAACGGCTTGCATTGCGACCAAGTCGAGTGCAAGATGCACCTGCTGCACTACCTGCAGCTCGGCTGCGCGTGGATCATCATGTGGGCGTTCCGCAAGATCCAGAAGAAGGAGGTGGTGCCGGGTGCCGAGGTCGTGTGAGTCAAGACTCATCGCTCGTCATGGATATTTATCATAGAGATCACGATACAGTCGAGTTCAGATCACGTTTGTACTATGGCAAATCGCAGACGCCGCATCTTGTGCACCGGTGCCAGATGGTGGTCGCCACCAAGGCGCTTCTTGGTCTCAAGCGGCTACTTCGGAGCCGGGTCTCTACAACCAAGACGCACCTAGACAGAGAAGGGTCTCACCACAGATATGCAGACGGTCGGACCAGAGATTCGGAGTCCGACCTCGACGTATCGGCCCCCACTTCTCAATCAGCTCCACGTCAAGCCCAGCAGCGATAACCACACTGTAGCGTCGACGGACCGCCGCCACCATGCTATCGAGGCTCACGGACAGCACGTGCGAGTTCGGCCTTGCGCGCACGGGCGACGTGTGCGATCGGACGCTCGCGTCGTTCGACATGGACGCGTACACGCAGGCGCGGGTGCTGTACCTCGCGGTCGGCTCCGTCATGGTGGCCGTCACGGGCTTCCTGGCCTGGCGCGCTCGGAGGAACGAGTGCGCGACGCTGCAGCAGCGCTCGCTCGCGCTGTGCCTGTTCGCGTCGCTCACGTTCGCCGCGCGCGCCACCGACCCGCGCGGATACAACCACATTGTGCCGCGGCCCATCGTGATTCTGCTCTCCAGCTCGTGCACGGCGGCGTTGTACTCCATCTAGTACGTTCGTCTGGATACTTGTCCCCCTTCCTGTGTCTACCAGAGAACTATAGCTAACCCGGCGGCTTGGTTTGGATGCGCGCAGTATTCTGTCGCTCGTGTACTGGGCGACGATCATCCAGCAAGGCGCCGGGCTCGAGCTCCCGCCCAGGCTGCGGTGGCTGCTGTACACCTCGCTCTCTGGCGTCTGGGCATTCTACGCGCTGCTGAGCGCGAGCTCGTTCCTGTCCAAGGGCTTCTACACGACCCAGATGACGATCGTCGAGATGGCCGGCAGCTCCGGGTTTCTCCTGTTCATCAGCGTCGCGTTCATGTTCTACGGACTCCGCGTCATGCGTCGCCTGCGCGACTTCGAGCGCCTGTATCGCCAGCAGGAGCATCTGGACCGCCTTCGACGACAGGCAGGCGCCGCGATGTCCATCGACGACTCCCCTTCGCGCATCGACAGCTCGCGCGTCGCCAAGACGGCGTTCGTCGAGGAGGGCGAGCACGACCAACCCAAGGCCAAGCTGAGCTCGCACGCCACTCGCATCCGCAAGATCCTGCTAGTGGTGGAGGTCTTTGCGTTCGTCGCCATCGTCGCGCAGGTAATCCGTCTCGCACCATGGTTCGCTTCGCGACCGAGGATCTAACCGGTCTGGGTGACTACTGTTGATGGCTGTGCGTGCAGCTCTACGTGGGCATCACAGTGTCCAGCAAGCCGCTCAAGGAGCTGGACTGCGCGAACGGACTCACGTGCAGTCACGTACACTGCTCGGTGTCCATTCTTCACTGGTTCCAGGTGCGTTTAGCATCTCCCATCGTGTCCTTCCTTGCGGACACTCGCTCACCCTGTCGTGGCTACTCCAGGCTGGCTGCATCGGTGTCATCACGTGGGTCTTTCGCAACACGGGGGGGAGGGCCCGCACTGCGTCAGCGGCCACCCAGGCGTGAGCTCTCGCTCGATGGATGCCTTAGAGTCTAGAGGAGGAGAAGCGCGAACACACGAAGTATTTATTAGCCTAGCCATACAGCTCCGTGCTGCGGGAATGAATGAGGCCGCTCCAGCGTTCCTTGAGGTCGAGTTGTGGCTGCCAGCTCGCTTCCGTCGCTCCATCGTCGATGGACCATCAATGAAGTGAAGCCTTAGCCCTCTATGGCTCGACAACCCTGGCCAAAGCAGTCGAACGGATGTGAGACCGACCATCCGGCGTGCGATTGTGGCCAAAGCCGGCGGGAATGTCCAGAGCAGGAATCATCCAGAGTTTCTCGACGGCAACCACATACCATCTGCCGTGTCGACCCTCTCCCTTCCTGGACTGATGGCTTCGGTACTCTGGACCTGTGACCTGTGACGGAGGTGGCATAGCTCGTCGCCGAGTGATTTCAATGGATCAGCATTGCGCGATTCCCTGGCTTGGCGCTCCTGCTCGTGGCTCGCCATGCGCGCCAACATCACGGACGCCACGTGCGACTTCGGACTCGCGCGCACGGCCGCCGGGTGCGTCCGCACGCTGGCGTCGCTGGACTCCGAGGCGTACGTGCAGACGCAGCTGCTGTACCTCGTGCTGGGCTTCCTCCTTTCGGTCGTCATGGGCTTCCTCTACTGGCGCGCGAGCCGCAACGACTGCGCCAAGCTGCAGCAACGATCGCTCCTGCTGTGCTTCTTCGCCGCGCTCACGTTCGTCGTGCGCGGCGCTGACCCCGGAGGCTACAAGCGCGTGCTGCCGCGGCCTGTGAGCAGCATGCTGGCCAACTCGTGCACCGCCGCGATCTTCACCATCTAGTACGTGCCGGTGGTTTGCGCAGGGTGAACGGACCGCAAGCTCTAACAGGCGGTCGCGACGCAGCATCATGTCGCTCGTGTACTGGGCCTCGATCATCCAGCAGGGCGTCGCTCAGCTCGAACGCCCGCTCAAGACCCAGCGCCTCCAGTACGCATCCATCTCGGCCGTCTGGGCGTTCTACCTGCTGCTGAGCGCGAGCTCCTTCATGTCCAAGGGCTTCCTCACACCCGAGGTGACACTCGCGCAGATGGTCGGCGGCGTCATCTTGGTGCTGCTCGTGAGCGCCGCCTTCTTGGTCTACGGCCTCCGCGTCATGAGCCGTCTGCGTGTCTTTGAGAGGCAGCAGCTGCAACAGAGGCGGCTCCGAGGGATGCGGACCCAGGCATTCATGGACGTGGAGAGCGGGACCACACCCGTGGACGTGGACAGCGTCCGCGGCGACAAGACGGCCTTCCTTGACGCAGACGCCTACAACTCGGACAGCCCTGCTGTCTTATCGACCAAGAGTTCGCACGCTACTCGCATCCGGACGATCCTGCTCACCGTCGAGAGCCTCGCGCTCTTCGTGGTCGTTGCCCAGGTAGCGACGCATCTTACTATGGCCATCCGCCGCATTGAAGCGATGGAGCTGACAGACCGCGCTTCGTCTCTAGGTCTACGTGGGCGTCACGAGATTCAGCAAGCCGGCCGTCGAGCTCGACTGCGCCAACGGGCTCAACTGCGACCTCGTTCACTGCTCCATCCACCTCCTGCACTGGGTCCAGGTGCGTTCAATACCCGAGAGAGAGAGAGAGTTTCTCGTGGACCACTGACTGTGTCGTATCGCCCAAGGCCGCGTGCATTGCTGTCGTCGCGTGGGTCTTCCGCAACACGCAGAAGAAGGAGTGCCACGTCCCGGACCAGGTGCCGAGGACCATTTAGTAGCCCTCCCCCTTCATCCTGCCGCTCTCATTCGACGTTGAAGATATTTTCTCCGTCGGTTCCTGCAACGAGCGGCCACTTCTCAACTCGCGATCCAGTCCACAAGCCGAGCCAAGCGACCGGAATGAGCCGCCGGAGCGCCAGGAGCGGCGGAGGCGGCGGCTCGTCGTCCAGTGGCGGCCTGCACTACACCAAGTCGGGCGCGCTAGACATGCGCTACAGCAGCTCGCGCGCCGCGGTGGCCTCGTCGAGCTCGTACGCGGCGCCGAGCCGCAGCAGTAGCAGCTACAGCGGCTCGTCCGCGTCCGGCGACGGTCTCCACTACACCAAGTCGGGCCGGCTGGACATGCGCTACAATAGCTCGCACGCCGCGTTGGCATCGGCGGCGCAAGCGTTCAGCGACTCTCGCTCTTCGTCGTCGAGTTCGTCCTCGTCGAGCGACGGTCTCCACTACACCAAGTCGGGCCGGCTGGACATGCGCTACAATAGCTCGCGCGCTGCTGTAGCCCAGGCGATGGCAGCGGCTCCGCCTCCAGCGCCAGCCTCTTCGGATCTGCACTACACCAAGTCTGGACGGCTCGACATGCGCTACAAGTCGTCGCACGAGTTCGTCCAGAAGATGGAGAGCCTTGCGATGCACGAGGCTGGAGCGCGAACGACGCAACCGCGCAGTCGCGGCGTCGCGAGAGACGTCCCCGTGACCAAGACCGGCGCGCCAGACCTACGCACGGCCCGCGCCAAGGATTGGGTCCAGCAGCAGGCTCGTGGGTGGCACCCTAGCGACCCGCTTCCGGCGTGGGTGCCATGCCTCAAGGACGGCTCTCCTAACATGACCAAGGCGGCCGCGCGGCGCTTTATCGGCTCGTCCCCCGCGCTCCTCCAGTCAGACCAGCGCGAGCACTACTACGAGGACAAGTGCCAGCGCGACCGACTGTTTGAGCTCATGATGCGCGAGCAGCGTAGCGAGCCAGTGGAGGTAGTGCGCGAGCCCGTGCCAGTCGAAGCGACCAGCCAGCTCCGCGCCGCGTTCGCTGACATGGTCGAAGAGACCGAAAGCGACGTTGTACCGGCGAGCAGCGTTGCGCAGCTCGACTACGAGAAGGACCTGGTCATCAGTGCGGACGCGGAGCCGCTCGGCCACGGCGGCTTCGGCACGGTGTACCGAGGCAAGTGGCAGGGCACTGACGTGGCGGTCAAGAAGCTGCACACGTACGCGCTGTCGAAGAAGGACCGCAAAATGTTTGTGCGCGAGGTGCTCATCCTGGGCGTGCTCGGGAGCCACCCGAACATCGTGCAGCTGCACGCGTACACGCTGAACCCGATGGGTCTGGTGATGGAGTTCGTGTCCATGCGGAGCCTGAGCTACTTGCTGCACTACTGCGAGAACGCCGAGGTCGAGGCCAAGATGACAGACGGACGCATCAAGCTCAACCTCCTGCTGGGCGTCGCCTACGGCATGATCCAGCTGCACGCGTGCCGCGTGACGCACGGCGACTTGAAGCCGCAGAACGTGCTGGTCACGGACGAGTTCCACGCCAAGATCGCCGACTTTGGGCTCGCGACGTTCCGCGCCAAGGCGACCAGCTCCACGTCGTCGCACATGCTCAGCGGGTCCAGAGGTGGCGACGATGCGGATGCGGATTTCGAGGGCATTGCGGGCGGAACCGCGGCGTACATGGCGCCCGAGCTGCTGGACTCGAGCTCGATGGCGAACGAGAAGACGGACGTGTACTCGTTCGGCGTCATGATGAACGAGGTCCTGCAGGAGGAGGAGCCGTACCAGCAGAACCTGCGGCAGTTCGTCGGGAAAGGGCCCTTTGCGTCGGTGCTGTTCGCCAAGGCCGGCAACCGGCCGCTCATCCGAGAGAAGAAGGCCACGCCGCAACTCCGAGGCATCATCGAGCGCTGCTGGAGCCAGCGTCCAGAGGACCGCCCGACGTTCGGACGAGTCGCTGCGAGCCTCGCCAAGTGCGTCGTCCCTCACGCCTGCGGGTGATAGCAAGCGCACGAGCGAGATTGGAGTGTGATGCTGGTGGCTAAACCGCTAGCTGCCAGTGTGTGAATGGATGAATGATAGCGCTTCGGCATGAGTCGGTCCTCTTTTGCGTCTTTGTGGCGCTGACCGTCTTCGTCTGGAGCGCCGACCGAACTCGTACCATTCATCATAAGGAGCATGAACGATCGATCACATCAATGTTGCGAAGAGGAGGGCGCTCGAACTGCCGGGCAAGTGCGGAGGCGACGGCAAACTGCCTGGAACCGGCGACATGGTCACCTCGATGCCAGTAAAGGCCTCGCTCGACTTGGGACACGACTGGCTTGCAGGAGACCGTGCGCAGCTGATACCCACTGCATGATGACCATGATCACCACCAGGTAAAGTCGCAGCGTAGATCCGCATCGAACTAGCGCCAATCTCCTTCCATGACCGTCGTGAATGCGCCGCGGCGAGAGCCCGCGTCGGTGTACAGGTGCACTTGGGTCTCCGTCCGAGTCGGACCCATTATGGACGAGTCTGACCTCTCCTCTCAGCGCAATCGAGCTCCGGGTGTGCGCCTTTGACTTGATGGAGCGACGCTGACGCCGCGCCAGTGCGCATTTCCCGACTCCGAGGGTCTTGCACACGCCATGAACATCACGGGCTCGACCTGCGACTTCGGCCTGGCGCAGGTCGGCGGCGAGTGCTCGCGCAGCTTCTCGAGCTTCAGCGAAAACGATTACCTGCGCACGCAGATCGTCTACCTGAGCGTCGGCTTCCTGTCGGTCACGGCCGCGAGCTTGTTGTACTGGCGAGCCGTCCGGCGCGACGCCAACAAGCTGCAGCAGCGCTCGCTCCTCTTCTGCGTGTACGCGTCGCTGACCTTCATCTTGCGGAGCGCCGACCCGGACTCGTACCGCCACGCCATCCCGCACCCGGTCATCTGCTACTTGTCCGACTCGTGCACTGCCGCGCTCTACTCCATCTTGTACGTCTTGCGACTCTGTAGAGCGGTCGCTTCCCGACTAGTTTGTTGCTGAGTATGAGGTGTGCGTGTGTGGATTGAGCAGTATCCTGTCGCTGAGCTACTGGGCGTCCGTGATCCAGAGCGGTGCCGCGCACATCCAGCGACCGCTGGATCTCCGATACGTTGAGTGGACGGCCATCGCGGTCCTCTGGAGCTTCTACCTCGTGCTCGACATGCTCCTGTTCGCGACCAAGGGCTTCTTCAAGCCGCTCATGACGTACCTGCAGCTGCTCCTGAGCGCCGGCGTGCTCGCGCTCATCGGCGTCGCGTTCTTCCTCTACGGCGCCCGCGTGCGCTCGCGCTTGCTGTACTTTGAGCGGCAGCGCGTGCTCTTCGAACTCCGCAACAACGCGTACGAGCCGATCGAGAGCTCGCGGTCCGGCTTTGACCCGAACGAGAGCCGCCTGGAGCCTGGCGACACGCTCAGGAAGCGGCCGCTGCAGGGAGCGGGCACGAGCCACGGCAACAGGATCCTCAAGATCGTCACCGTGGTCGAGGTGCTTGTCGTGCTCGTCATCGCCGCGCAGGTGGGAGGGATCGCGAGCCATCAAGCGACTCTGAAGGCGTCGAGTAACGCAGTAATGGTGTCTCATAGGTCTACATCAGCGTGTCCGAGTCGTCCGGGTCCGTGGAGCTCGACTGCGCCAACGGAGTCGACTGCAGCGAGGTCAAGTCGAGCGTCAGCCTGCTCCACTGGTTCCAGGTAAGCGCCTCGCTGATCACTGTAGCTATGAGACTAGCCTGACACCTTGGACTTTGACCAGCTCGCGGGCATTTGGGTCGTCCTGTGGGTCTTCCACAAGGCGGAGCAGCCAGAGGAGAAGCCTGCCGAGTCGGACTAATGTAGAAGCCTACAGAGAATCGTTCACGCCGCCTGGTTGGTCGCTGATACGCGTGCTTTATTAGTAGATAGGTTGGTCTAGCAGTACACAGCCAGCGGTGCGTGGCGCTCGCTCAGTCAGCGGTCCGTCTACACGCCGCGGTAGCCGCCCTGCTGCGCCGGGTAGCCGCCTTGCTGCACCGGGTACGCGTACGCGCCGTGCGGCGGCTGCTGTTGCACGTACTGCGGCTGCACGACCACTGGCTGCACGTACACTGGCTGTGCGTAGCCCCCGCCGTTGTGTCGGGAGTACGAGTCGCTGTAGCGGCGGTCCCGGTCGCGCCCGCAGCATTTGCCCGGCACGCAGCACGGGATCGGGATGCAGCAGATGCAGCAGTCGACGTCGTCCATGGTCGCGTGGCTTGTGGCTTGGGGAGGAGGCGTCGGGAGGTGTTGGCAGTCGCAGTCGCTTTCGATTATGCCGGCGCTCGCTGCGTTCTCAAATGGCGCAAAGTTCGAAGGAATCGAGAAACTGGATGTGGAAGGACGGCATCTTATTTCAGTTCTTATTTGCAGGAGCTCCTTTCATTTTGTTGCTGATTACTGTCGCATACAGATTGAATGTACTGTATTAAGTAAATAGAGACGAGCACATGACGAAAAAATCCAGATCACATGGAGTCTCACGCCCGTGCGAAGCGATCACTGGAACTTCCCCGCGCCTCTCCACTCTGGAAGATGGCGGAGCCCACGGGGCTCGACGGGCCGTTTGCGATGGTGCATGCGTGCTTGCTGGATGTGTCTAGCAGCGGCCGCTTGCAGCGAGCGTGCGTCGCGAGCTCGGTGCGGTGAAAGTCGAGCAAGTCCATTGCGATCTTCTATCATTTGAGTCCAGAGGAAAATGGCTTCACCCGCCACCAACCACCAACGTCCAGGCGTCTCTGTTGCAGCTCTTCGTACTGATCCAATGCAAACTTCTCAGCGCTCAGGCGCGCTGGGCGGCGGCCTGGTACTTCTTGTGGAACCACTCGGCGATGTGCGTGAACGGCGCTTCGATGCCAACGTTCTGCTGCTGCAGGTGTTGTCAGCAGCGAGGCGAAGCGACAAGTAAGCGCGTGGTGGCGGGGTCGGACGGCCAGACAGAGAAGATAGAGAGACCGATGGAGAGACCGACAGACCGACAGACGTACAGCGGAGCACTCGAAGAGCTTGAGGTCGTTGCGGTCGGCAAAGTCGGCGGCGTCCTTGGTCGAGACAGCGTCGCGGTTGCTCTCGCGCATGTCCGTCTTGTTGGCCACGAGGATGCCTGCGTGGGTCGCGTTTAGCGTCAGTTCCTCCTCCTTTGACCGACACGGGGAATAAGGGAGGGAGCGCACCTGGGATGTTGTGGTTGGGCGACGCGTCCTTGACGTCCTGGTACCACTTGGCGCACGACTTGAACGACTCTTTGTTGTTCACGTCGAAGACCACCATGGCGATGGACGCGCCTTTGTACTGGCAAGCGAGTGAGCGATGCCACCACCACCATCGCCTTGTTAGTCGTGTGCGTGGGCCACAAGCTGCGAGCGACCGCCGACGTACGTGCACGGAGCCAAAGTCGAGCTGGTTGAAGATGCTCTGGCCGGCGCAGTCGAACAAGTACAGCTCCACGACAACGTTCGTGTCGGGGATCGGGATGCTCTTGGTCGACAGCTCCACGTCGGACGTCTAGCGTCGCAAGCGGACGACTGTTAGCGGAGCCTTACAGGTGGGATCTGCGGCTGGATTGCCCTCACCATGACGTAGTTCTTGGGGTACTCGTGCCCATTGCTCTTGAGAACCTGGAGGATAGCCGTCTTGCCGACGGTGGCGTCGCCTACGACCACCACTTTGCACCGGAGCACAGTCTCCAGTACAGCAGTAGATCATTAGCACACTACAGCCACAAGAGTCAAGCGCTCCTGCCCTCACTGTGCTCCGGTGGGTCGTCTCCATGCTGCGCACGCCCGACATCGCTCCCTGTCACCCGCTCTAGCGATCCCAAGCGCTCTCAAGTCACCTTCGACTGTTATGCGACTGAAGATGCGAACCAACCGACGCCAGCGCTTGAAGAGCCGTCGCCTATAACGAGATCCTCGCCCGTTGCTGTTGCCAAGAGACTGAAGAGCACAATGGGAACGCTCTCTTGTGTGGTGTCGATCAAGAGCTCTTTGCTCGCTCGTCCTCTGCGTCTCCGTCACTGTCCTCCTCGCTCTGCAGCCGCATGAACCGCGCGGTCTCCTGCCGCAGCAGATCCCGCAGTACGACGCACCCGAACGCGAACTCGACTGCTATGAGGACGAGCAGGAAGCCGCCGGCGATACTGTCGAACGGCAGCCGGTGCTCGGCTGAGAAGCACAAGTACAGCAGCGCCGGCAGCGCGGGACACGTGGTCAGGAACAAGGAGGCCGAGAGCGGGAACACTTGCCGGCGCAGGTTGCCCGCCGTCCCGAGGTAGTAGCGCGCCACGTCCGCGAGCAGCAGGAGCACGAAGGACGCCACGTGGAGCACGTTGGCGAGCGAGTCCGTCCCGCCAGCGCCTTGGGCGACTTCGAGCTGCCGCGACTAGTTAGCTGTCTGAATAAGGCACAACCAGAAGGGAAGGGAGGACAGGGGAAGGAGCGCAGACCTTGTCGAGGAGCAAGAGGAAGGAGATGGGGTAGAAGAGCACGCCGAACCACGCTCGGTACGTGACGGCCACCTGCAGCGCGAGCCGCGCGCGGCGGCGCTGCTTCTCCAGCAGCATCTAAGCCGGCCGGTCGCGCTCTACTGCAGGCTCTGAAGGCGTCGGTTGTATATGCCACGCCGTATAAATAGCAGCAGCAGTTGAGGGACGCTCTTTGGTCGTGGGCGTGTATTGGAACGGGAAGCATGCGGGGCGATCGCTCGCTCCCGCTAGATGTCGAGGTAGTTGGCGGCCATGAGCAGCTCCATGACGATCTCGGGCTCGATCACGAACTCGGGCAGCCGCGACGTGCTGTCCGAGAACTGCGTCTTGTAGTACATGTACTGGGCCACGCGCTCGAGGATCGGCGCGCTGATGTCCGGGAACGTGATCTCACCCTTGCTCTCCGTAAACTGGCCTGCGCGCACCGCTCTTTAGTCTGACGGCTCGGATACCAAGAGACACGGAGAACAAGACGGGCGGCGCGTACCGCTGAGCATGGCGCGGATGGTACCCGAGACCATGGCGCACTTCTTGCTCACGTAGATCTCGTGGCCTTCGGCGCTGTCGATAGCGTCATCGACGCGCGTTAGCTCGGGTTGTAAGCGGTTGGGGACTGCGGCGGCGCCTGCGGTACCTGATGAGCTTGACCATCTCCATATCGGGGGACTCGCCGGCCTCCTGCGCCATCTCGTCTGCTCGGTTCGCGGCGGCTTGGGGACTTGCGGAGTCGGCGGCGAAGGCGCTTGGAGCCGTTGCCGACAGGGGTTTCTTGCTGTTAGCGATGCGATAACGCTTATTGAGGATGTGCTCCGATATAAGTAGTGTAACTTGGCGTCAGGACCCATAACTCATGACTGAGTGGCAGCTACTGCACTACATTTTACCGATCATAGATCCTTGTCCAGTCCAAACGGTCGTGTTTATGAGCAAATAGTGATTCTAACGTCATGTGAGCCACTTTTGTTTGTCCATGGTATCCGTATCAAACGCCAAAGATCGCCGCTTGACCAGCCAAAGCGTCGGATGGAATGGAGGTGACGGTGACGGCGTTCGAGGCGGCGCTGAGCGTCTGTTGGGCGCTGCTGGTGGCCGTAGTGCTGCTCAAGGTCGCCACGAGGGACGGGACGGCGGCCAACTCGGCCTTCTTCGTGCGTGGCGGGCTGCTGGTCATGGTGTTCATCCAGTTCTACTACCTGTACCACGCCGCCAAGCTCTCGCTCCCTGCGCCGTCATGACCGCATCCATAGACAGATAACGGAGACCTCACAATCGCACACACACTCACGTAGCCTACAGCGAAAGTGTGCTGGTCTCTTCCTTGTAGTTACGGGCCCGCGTGGCGTCGCGCCTGCTGTCCCGACTCGCAATGAACCGTGGCCAGCAGCCACACCTCTTGGGCACGCAGCAGTCCGCCACTACTCTCTAACACGCGCCGAGCGCTTCTCAATGGCGTTGATGCCACCGCATCGCTCTCCGCATCGGCTGACCGCAACATACACTTAGCCGGCCTGGTTCTTGAGCACCTGGAACACCTTCTTCTTGATCCACTCCTTGCCACACGGCAGGTACGTCTTCGTTTCTAAGTCAAGCCTGCGGATTCCAAAACACACGTAAACGTAGCGTCAGTACGATCCGCGATAGCAAGCAAGCAAGTGAGCAAGCAGGGGGTCTGGCGCGTCCAGACTAGAGCGCAGCGACGTACACGAGCGCGCTGAGGTCCGTCAACGAGTCGATGTAGTTGTACAGGTCCTGGATGTCGTACGTGATGTTCTTCATGTTGGGGTTCAGCTGCTTGAGCTTGGCCTCGTACATCTTGACGACGCCGTCCATGCCGCCGTTCACCGACTCAAAGTCCAGGTACGTGCGCGAGTTCGGGTCGCGCGTGTACTGCACCAGAATGATGGTGTGCTTGGCCTGCCGGAACTCCGCCTGCACCACACACACGCACACACACACACACACGTACAGCTCCGTCAGCGACGCCCTTGAGGCCTGCGGACGCTCGCTAGGGACGCAGGGACGCGCGTACCATGGCCGAAAGAAGATCCGCGTTCTTCGTTCGTCCCCCTCGTCGACTTCCACACAAAGCGTGGGCGGGAAAAAAGAACCAACACTGGACGATTCGAGAAGGCCGTACCGTGCACGACACTTCTATAAGGACGGTGGTAACAAAAATACTGATTTCACCTTGTTTCCGAGGTTTTTTCAGGCGCGAGAACGGTCGGACGGAGTACTACGCCCGATTGTGAAGCCAAATCGCGTGTTTTAGAGTCGGTCACGGTACGCTCCGTGACCTTTCGCGTCCTGCCCTGGCGGATCGACGTCCTCTCATGGCGGAGGCGCCGCGCTCTCGGGCGCCCTTTTGGCGGCGACTCACCGGCTTGCGGAGCGCCGCAGTCGCTCGAACACAGCCGGAGCTTGACGCTCGCTGTTTCAGCCCCAAGCCACGCGCTCAATCGAAGCAACAACGCGCTGGACATCCCTCTCTCTCTATCCGAGTCAGACAGATCGATATAGCAGGCCATGGACAGCGAGGCCGACGTATGGCGGAGACCCGGCGCGGCGGACGGCGACCCTGCGGCCGGGGGCCAGGGCAAGTCGGTGCTGTTCGACGCGTCCAAGAAGGAGCAGTTCTACCCGACGAGCGGTCTCAAGAAGCTCGCGCGCAAGCTCAAGCCACTCTGCAAGGTGGACGTGAACAAGGACGACCTGTCCAAGGACCGCATCAAGGACGCGAGCGTGCTCGTGTTCGCGGGCGTGCGCGAGCGCTTCAGCTCGACCGAGTTCGCCACCATGAAGGAGTTCCTCAACGCCGGCGGCAGCGTGCTGATCATGCTCGGCGAAGGCGGCGAGGACGCCTTCGACACGAACCTCAACGGGTGGCTGAAGGAGTACGCTGCGCTCCAGCTATGCGGCGGTATGCATCGACAGCTCACAACTAACTAACCAACGCTGACCGACTCATGGCAGCTACGGCATCTTTGTCAACGCGGACGCGGTCATCCGCACCGTGTACCACAAGTATCACCACCCGAAGGAGGCGCTGATCTCCAACGGCGTCGTGAACCAGGAGATCGCGCGTCTGGTACGGCTCTAAGCTGTCCTGGACATGCATGAATGCACGCGTCGCATACTCACACAGAAGCGCTTGACAGGTCAACGAGATGTCGGGGCGGCGCGATCTGCCGGTCGCAAGAGAGCTGCCAGGCGCCGACAAGGGCGCCCATTCGCTCGAGAAGGACCAGAAGGGGCTGACGTTCGTGTATCCGTACGGCGCGACGCTCAACGTCAAGAAGCCGTCCTCTGCTGTGCTGTCCACGGGCTTCATCTCGTACCCGGTGAACCGGCCGGTCGTGGCCGTGTGGCAGGACGGCGGGCTGTCGTCCAGGAAGCTGCAGGCCGGCCGGCTCGTGGTCTTCGGCTCGGCGCACTGCTTCACGGACGAGTGGCTCGACAAGGAGGAGAACGGCAAGCTGCAGGACATTATCTTCCGCTGGCTACTCAAGGACCCGGCGATCCAGTTCGACCCGGTGGACCCCGAGCTGAGCGAGTACACGCGGCTGCCGGACACGCAGGCGCTGAGCCAGCGGCTGCGCTCGTGCCTGCAGGAGAGCGAGGAGCTGCCCAAGGACTTCACGCAGCTGTTCGACGACACGCTGTTCAAGTTCGACACGTCGCTGATCCCCGAGGCCGTGAGACTGTACCAGGAGCTCGGCGTCAAGCACGAGCCGCTCACGCTCATCCCTCCCCAGGTGCGTTGCTGCGAGCGCGTCGGCCGCTCTTGAGCAAAAGCTCGACACTCACGCCTAGCCATGCCTCGCGCCACAGTTCGAGTGCCCGCTGCCCCCGCAGAAGCCGGCCGTGTTCCCGCCGACGCTGCGCGAGCCGCCGCCGCCGGCGCTCGACCAGTTCGACCTGGACGAGCACTTTGCGAGCGAGGCCTTGCGGCTCGCGCAGCTCACCAACAAGTGCTCGGACGACGACCTCGAGTACTACGTGCGCGAGAGCGCCGACATCCTCGGCATCCTGCCCAAGCTCGACCCGGAGCGCACCGACGCCAAGCACGTGCTCGAGTTCATCTTCCACAAGGTCGTCGGGTTCAAGAAGCTCAACCAGGAGGCGGCGCCCGTGCTCGGGGGCGGCGCAGCCTCCGCCCCGCCTCCAGGCTCAGCGTCTCCCGTCTCGCCCAACCCGCTCAAGGACGGCCACTCCAACAGCTTCCGCGGCCGCCTGGACTCGGACGAGAGCAAAGTGTCGACGCCGTGAGCGACCGACGAGAGCGCTCTATTCGTGGCTGGGTGATAATCTAAGCGTCTTGCTCTTCCTTCCCCTCCTCGCCGCTCCGTCACCAGCGTCATTTGCGCTGCGGAGATCGCTGGTACACGGTGCTGTCGCGGCCGATCGAGTACCCGCGCGCGCCGGACAGCTCGGCCGCCGCCTCCTTGCGGATATGCTGCACGTGCTCGTGCGCGCGGGTGCGCAGCTGGCGCTTGGTCGTCGCCAGGATGTCGCCGAACTGGCGCGCGACGTCGTCGCTCTGTCGCTGCAGCGCCTCGCGCTCCTTGCGCCGCTGCTCCAGCCGCTTGCACATTGGGTCGTACCGCTCCATGATGAGCGTCGTCTCGGTGGCGATGTGGTCCAGCTCGGCCTCGAAGTGCGCGGCGGCCGCGAGGCAAAGCGCCTGCCGCTGCTTCATCTTGGCCACAAGCTTGTCCAGCTCTCCGATCTGCGATTCATAGAGAGGAAGAGAGAGAGAGAGAGCCGTTAGAAGCGATAAGGCCATGCATCACACCTCGCTTCCCTTGTGAACGCACCCGTAAGGTGGCCAGCATGGCCGTGTCGCCCGTCTCGAGCGCCTGCCGCTTCATGAGCGTAACCCTTGATGGCTGCAAGACAGGAGTGAATCGGACACGTCAGGCTCCGTCCATGGGGTTCGTATCGACCCTCGGCGCTCGACGCACGCTGGCGGCATTCTTGCTGGGACTCTTGGCGCCTGACGCTTGACTCATCGCGTGCTTGATGCGTAGTGGCGAGCGCTCGCTGGGTCTACAACAGCCTCTATATATAGTGAGTCCCTGCAGTGTGGCGGTGGCTTGCTTGACTGCCGTCCAACGCTCAGGCTCGCGGTCGCAACTGGTCGTGTATTGGACGCGTCTACTCCTACTCGTCCCTCGCTCTCAAGTACACCTCGCGCGCGGCCAGGGAGGAGGCGCGGGGCTTAGCCGTACTGCAGACGGAAGACGTCGTTGTGAATGTAGTACTGGCCGGGCTGGTGCGCGACGAGCTGGAACACCTGCGTGAACTGGATGGGCGGGTTCTCCTCGATCTACGAGCGCGACGAAGCCTTAGTAAGGGGACTGAACAGTCTCACTATGGGAGCCAAGGAGAGCGCGACGCACCTGGATCTTGCCCTGGACAAAGATGATCATGGCGTTGCCAGAGGTGGACGGCTGGATGTCCAGCGTCGGGTACTCGTGGCGCACGGGCGGCAGCACCTGCAGCTTCTGCATGATGGCCTGGCGCCCGGACGACATGGTGCCTTCCCACGTCATGGACGACACGTCTTGCTGAGGAGGAGGAGGAGGAGGAGGATTTTGGCCATACAAAGTCCAGGGTTAGAAGCGCGCATAACTCGGCGAGTAGCGCGCGTCCAGAGGCGGGAGACGCACGTAAAGGTTCGCGAGGTCCGCGCGGTTCGTGTCGAACGTCGTGTAGTAGTGCTGCACGAAGGCCTTGGCGACATCCTCGGCCGACATGGTGGAGAGAGGAGACCGTCGGCTTCTTCCTCCGCCTTGTTCCCCTTTCAAAAGTGCGGGAACCCGCGGAGATTCGTGGCTCCAAAAGCGAGAATTCTCAACAGAAACTCACCTTGTTCTGACAATTGGAATTATCGAAAATTAATCAAGTCTGATTGGTGGAAAATATGAATATGGATATATTGCGGGTATCTCAGTAGATTACGAGTTTGAAGCGGTTGTACACTGAGACAATGGACAAATGGACACGTTCGTGTTGAAGCGACCGAGTATTGAGCGGCCTTACGGCGACGCGGACGCCGGGCGGTGGGCCAGGCGCGCGCGCGCGCCCGGCACCGGCGACGCGTCTTCGAGCTGGGAGCGCGGCGGCGGCGGCGGGCGGGCGACGTCCTCGGCGTCAACGACAGCAACAGAGGAGTAACGGATAAGGTGGCGCGCGAGGAAGTGCTGGAACTGCGCCAGCGCCTCGTCGCCCTTGGGGATCACGTGCCCTTGGTTGTGCGCGGCTGTGACGACCTGGCCGTCGGCTGTCTGTAGGTCGTGGCCATGGGGGGCGTGGGTTATTGTCAGTAGGCGACCGCGATCGTTCACTATAGGAGAACGCACCGCTGCGTCCTGGAAGATGTCGGCGATGCGCTGACTCTTGATGGCGGGGATGACGTGGTCGTTCGAGCCGAAGAGATGCAGCGACGGGATGCCGCCGAGCACGCCGGCCGCCAGCGCGTACTGCGGCGGGCCCTGGTAGCTGCCGATAAGCACCGCCGCCTTGGGCGTCCACTCGAGCTCTTGCTGTCCCTGTCGTCGTCCGCGTAGCAGCCAGTGCGCGTCATCAGCGACGTAACCAAGTACGAACGCAAGTATTGAGTCCATATACCCGCCCGCGTACCTGCTCCGAGCACATCCAGGCGGCGAGGCTGGCGCCTTGAGAGAAGCCCATGACGGCGTCGACGTCGCCCAGCTCGCGCAGCTTGTCGCGCAGGAACTCCAGCAACAGCGCGCGGTCGCGGCCGAGCTGCGCCGGGTCGCTCTCGTGGACCCCGAGCGGCCGCCACCAGGCGCGGAACTCGGCCTCGCGCTTCGCCGCCAGCGCGCGCTTTGCCGGCCGTGGGCGGCTCAGCGGCTGCTTGCGCGCCAGGATCGGCGGCACGACCGTGAACGGCCCGTCCACGTAGACGAACTCGACCGGCAGCTCCGGGCAGACGGCGCACAGGTGCTGCGTCTTGGCCGCGAACGTGCGCGCGTCCTGGTACATGCCGTGGAGACACAGCACGCGGACGGCGCGCGCGCCGCCGGGACGCACCGCGCTCGCCATGGACGCGCGCAGCCAGGCCGCAGGCGAGTCGGTGGGGTCGCTGGAGCGGCTGCGGGTCCGCGGACGCGGCCAGAGCGCGGGTGGGGGCGCCGCGAGAGCGCTCGCTGGTCACGCCGCCAGCCAGTCTTCGAAGCGTTCTGCGTGGGGGATGCGGCACCTTGTGGGGACGTGCGTACCCCGCGAGGTTACGTTTGTAAAGTCGACAAAAGGTCTCTAAGGCGACAGAGCGTGTGGATACTTTGGAGTTAAGTTGCGCTGGGTTCGCTCCGCACGCGTCTCAGGATCATTTCCGTGGAACTGACGTGGCCATTCTGTGTATCTGCAGGCGAGATCCATCTCGCGTGCCGAGTGGAAACGCAATGCGCAAGGGCGATGGTGCATTGAGGTGTATGTACATGTACATACGAGCCCTTCGGTCGGTCGACAGCACGCTTCGAGTCAAGTTGACACGGTCGACACATTGATGACCTCACTCGCAGCCACCTTTAAGATGGACAGGTTGATCCTCCTGCGGTTGGAAAGCGTCTCTACTACAGTCGCATGGGCCACAAGCCCGCGTAATTTAGCTCCGATCGTCAACACCACAGCGTCACCGAGGTGTACTCACCGCCGGCGCGCTTGATGCTACCGCGGCAGCATCTCCTGGGCCACCGCTGCGTCGTCGCGCACGAGCTTGTTGCTCAGCGCGCGCTTGACCTGTTCCGAACGCGAGACCGTGCGCCGCAGCTGGCGGAAAAACCCCACGGACGGCGGGCCAGAGCGAGGGTACACGTCCTCCGTCACCACGTTCTTGGCCAGGCGGAAGCAGCGCGTGCAGTGCTCCTCCTCGAGCTCCCTCCGCGTGACGATGCCTCGCACGTTGTTGTGCCGGTTGACGACGATGAGGTGGCGCAGGCCGGCGCTGCGGAACAGGCGATACGCGCGCACGAACGGCGCCTCCTCCTGGATCACGTACGGCGTCTGGTTGATGTACGGCGTCAGGTCCACCCACAGCGCTCGGTCCTCTTCGCGCAGCGTGTACAGCGGTCCTCCTTCGTGCGGCATCTCAGGAGACACCTTGAAGTCGGAGAACGGCGTCGGCACGGGGTAGCGCGGGTAGTGCGCCTCCATGTCGTGGTACGACAGGCAGTAGCGGTCTCCAAGGCCATCTGCCGACTGCAACAGCGAATCCTCAACGCGCGGAGTGTTGTCTTCCGACTGGTCGAGGTGCCGGACGTTGTTGTTGGTCGTCACGTCCGGCTCATAGGACGCTGGGTGGGGCTGGCGGCTGAACGGCTTCGGCTTGTCGATGGAGAAGTCTCGGTGGCTCAGCAGAACGTTGAGCTGCTTCCGCAAGATGACGCCCGCAAAGAACCGACTGCCGAACGTCGGGTCCTCCACGATCACTGGGAACGCATTGTGTTTGGTGCTGACCAGCAGGTCGAAGATGACTCCTGTCGATTGGGAATGCATAACACAACATTTGTCAGCCACAACTGCCGTCATTGAGGAGGAGGACAGAGCCACCCGAGCAACGGTCGTACCGGCTCGCTCGACTGTTCGAAGCGTCTTTGGGTTCGGAGTCATGATGTGCTTGACGCGCAAGAACGACCCGCGTAGCGACGGGTTCCAGTCCAGAAACGGTGCGTGCCGCAAATGGATGTGGATGTCGTAGATGCCTTCGTTGAAGTAGTTGCCGACCCAGCGCGCGAAGAAGGACGTCAGGATCAGCGGGAGGCCGTACTCAATGTTGCCCGTACACTCCAGAATGATGACTGTGAGCGAGATGGTCATGCGAGTCACGCCGCCGAGCATCGCGACGCTACCCACAAGTCCGTACGTTCGCGGGTCGACGCTCTTCCAGCTGTACAGCTCGGTGAAATGGTTGATGACGCGAGTCCATAGTCGGCCATACGCAGCACCGATCAGCAGCGCTGGGATGAACAGCCCGCTCGGGACCTTGAGGCCGTACGTGATGCATGCCAGCAGTAGCATGACACCCCAAAACACGATCAGGTTGCGCACCTCGAACGAGTCAGGCGGCGCGTGAAACAAGTGCTTGATCGCAACTTCTCCCGACGAGAGCATCAACGACGCCAAGTCGTTGTACTGCCCCTCGGCGCAGTAGAACCGCACCAGCTCCTTCTTGTACGGATACTCGACCGTCTCGTCAGCGCGGAAGCAGTCGGCGCCGTCCAAAGTAACGCTCGTGCAGCTCTCGCAAATGCAAGCCGTTCCGTTGCGTCGAAGCGTCTCCATGGCAAAGTCGAACGCCTTGGTGGTCTCGACGCCTGGTTGCGTCAGTTGGGACAGGTCCTCGCGCATGTGAGGCAGCGGATTGCACGTTCCCATCAAAAACGGGATGGAGAACGTCAGCGAGGAAATGAGGACCGACAGCAACAGCGCTTCCATCCACGAGACGCCGCGTGTGCGAGCCCATCGCGCTCTCAGCTTCGCTAGGCGTGTGTTCACCCCGTTGAACACTGCACCTTGGAGGCCACCGCCAATGCCCATTAGGATGAACAGCGGCACCTCCCAGATCTGGTACGTTGAGGAGGTGAACGACCCGAACGTGAACGTCCCCGTGTGGCTGCCGAGCGTCCCCCACGATAGATTGTCGTTCATTCCCGACAGGAAGAACGCCAGCGTGAAGGTCGCCGCCATTGCGCAGAAGAGCGTGCGCCACGTGAGCACCTGATTCCAAAACGATGCGCCTTCCTCAAGCACGAAGAGCACGCCGCCGATGGGAGCGCCGAACGCGGAAGCGACGCCTGCCGCCGCGCCACAAGCCACGAAGTCGCGCTTCTCGCGGTCGTTGCGAAAGCCGGCAAAGTAGGAGAAGCTATGGGAACGAAGCACACCACATTGCGGTCAGCAACAACAGATCTAAGCATGCCAAGAAGCAGCGATTGAGGCCGTATATACCTCGTGTCGTAGCCAACCGTCGAGGATTTCCCCTGGGAGAGACCGGCAGCAACGATGGCACCACTGGCAGCCAATGCGTTAGTCTCAACGAACAGACCAAGCGAGTCTCAATGTCGCCATTATTCGTGGGTACCTGTGGATCATGGGACCTTCTTTGCCGACAGGCAGTCCAGCGGAGACGGAGCAAATGTTGCCGATCACCTTGGTCACGTACGTTCGCAGACGCAGCAGGCGCGGGATCTTCATGCCTGGACATCAGCAAGCACCGTATTAGTCGCCCATACATCCTTACTGGAGAATCACAGACGATAGGGCTCACCGTTCAGCGTGACCTTGACCTCCGAGATGCCTGCAGCAGCAAATGCGAGTGAGCATCAGTGTCCGAACAAGCACCTTCGACACGTCTCCAAGTCTAGTACGGAAGCGCTAACGTACCAGATCCAGCGGCGACGGGCTCGTAGAAGACCGTGATGGTCGCGGCGATGGCGACGAGGCCGGCGTTGAACGCCACGATGGTCCAGAAGGCGGTGCCGAAGAGCACGTTCTTCTCTAGCTCGTGGTGGATCGAGTACTCCAGCAAGTGCTGCTTGAGCGACGTGAGCAGCGTCGTGCAGTACAGCAGGAAGACGGCCGTGAGCGCCGTCACTACGCCCGTGAGCAGCGTGAGGAACCAGCGCGCGTAGATCAGCCGGTTCTTCTCCTGGCCATTGCGGTACATGTACCCCATGCCCGTCTTGTTCACCACGCTCTCGAACAGGTCTGCCCAGCATTACGGACACACGCAGAAGTGAGTCACTTCAGCGCGATACAGGCTCTTCCTAGGCACGCGAGCCCAGCACGCACCATAGTCGAGACTCTCGAGATCGGAGCTTTTCCACAACATCGCGGCATGTAGATTCGTCGCCCTGGAACGCACAGCACAGCTCCGGTGTCGTCTCGAGGTCAGCGAGCGTCTGGGCTGGTCGACACCACGCGTAGAGACCCTCGGGATGTGGCAGGAGAGCGCGAATGCTCCCCGAGAAAGGCTGGGCAGGATGTTCCGCCCCTTTTCGCAGTGATGATCCGCGAGAGAAAAGCGTGGAATGACTGTGCAGACTGTGACGTTCCAACAGAATACAGTCTGCTTGGACTATATTTCATCCAATGATATCTCGAAATCAACACATTCTGACCAATCAGTGGGTACGACTCGATCTCGTGTTGATGACAAAATCTAGTTTCAGAGAAATATCAGTTGTGAGAATGATTTTATATAAATTGGTGCTGCACGTAATTCCCTTCCAACTAGACGAACTTGTTCTCAGAGGTTATTGGATGCAAACCTCCTCAAACTAGTATGTAAACCAAATATCGCATCATAGAGGTAAAACGCTCATGTAACCTTCCTTTAGAGCGCGAATCGGGTGGAACTCAAAGATTGACTGACCTCCTCGCGCGATTCGCTCGCGGGAACTGCTCGGGCGATGGCGACGGCGCGCGAGCGGCTCACGCGCTTCTACCAGAAGTACAACGCGGACAAGCTGCACGAGGTTGACGGCGTGCTGGAGCGCTTCCGGGGCAAGGAGAGCCAGCTGTTCAATGCGCTCGTGAAGAAGTACGGGCCGGAGCCGAGCGCCGACGAGATCTTCGCGGCGCCAACCGAGCGCGCCAAGCCCAAGGCCAAGCCGCAGCCGGCGGCGCCCGCGGCGGCTCCGGAGTCGCAGGTGGTCAAGGACTTCAACCACGCGCGCCTCGTCGCGTTCTACAAGCGGTACAACCCCGAGAAGCTGGACGAGGTCGACACGGTGCTAGCCAAGTACAGGGGCAAGGAGGCGCAGCTGTTCAACGCGCTCGTGAAGAAGTACGGCCCGGAGCCGGGCGACTCGGAGGACGAGGACGAGGACGAGGACGAGGACGAGGAGGACGAGAGCGAGCACAAGGCGGAGGCTAAGCACCAGCAGGAAGAGGAAGAGGAGGACGAGGAGGACGAGGAGGACGAGGAGAAGAACGACGACGACAGCGCCGACCCCAAGCTCCGCACGGTGGTGTACTGCCCCGTGGACACGCTCCCGCCTGAGTACTGCGAATACGGCCCGCTGTTCAACGAGTGCAAGCCGTGGCTGGCCGATAACTTCCCCGACCTGATGCTGACCAAGTACAACCGCACGGTGTCGGAGCTGCTGGAGGTCGAGAGGCAGATCGCGGCGGGCGTGGAGGGTATAACGCTCGAGGTGGGCGGCAAGACGGTCAAGAAGAAGAAGAAGAAGCAGGAGGAGCACAAGCGCAAGGAGAACTGCATGGTGTACATCTCCAAGAGCTCGCGCAAGGGTCGCAAGCGCCTGACCTTCGTCACGGGCCTCGAGGACTTCGAGGGCGTCAACATCAAGGACGCGTGCAAGAGCCTGGGCAAGCGCTTCGCGTGCAGCTCGTCGCTGTCCAAGACGGACGCGGGGCTGCAGCAGATCCAGCTGCAGGGCGACTGCGTCACGGAGCTGCTGGACGTGTTGCCCGAGATGTTCGGCGTCGAGGAGGCCCAGATCGTCGTCATCGACGAGCCGCAGAAGGGCAAGAAGTAGGCGCTCGTCGCTAGCCATGGGCGTGCTCGTTGCAACGCTTAGTGGAGAGGAACAGCTCGTTGTCGGCTCCATGTACTCGTCGATGGATGCCGTGGTCTAAATGGACGATAGCCACCGTTTTAGATATGAAATCTAGGGCTTTATTCTGGTATTTTACTGCACAGATGTTATGAAGTGCAACTAATTCCCACCATTTACCCTCTAAATATGCGATTTTACGCGCAGCTCATTCGAGGTGACGGGAATCCAACACCACAACTTGAACGAAGGAGGAAGCGAGCATGAGCCACGAGGACATCCTGGACGACATGTCGCTGTCGGACGACGAGCTGCTGGACAACCTGGCGGACGACATGATGATGGAGATGGCGGACGAGCAGGCGCAGGTCACGGAGGACGACGCCCCGTTGATCGTTCCCGTCCGCTCGGCCTCACGCGCGCCATCGGCGGCTCCCCCGATGATGCCCGACTTGGGCCAGATGATGTCCCAGATGATGCCGATGGTGTCCCAAATGCTGGGCGGCGGCGGCAGCCCGGGCGCCGGGAACCTGCTGTTTGGCGCCCAGCCACGCGGTGGCAACGCGATCCGGCCGCAGACGCTGCCGTGGGACGAGATCGTGCGGCAGTACGCGCCGGCGGGCGAGGCGGACGAGTGGATCGCCACGATGCGCGCGGACGAGCAGGCGCAGCGCGAGCTCGCGGCCAGCAAGCTGCTGGCCCGGCCGCGGAGCCGCGCGTACCGCACCAAGGCGTCCGTGCTGCCCAACGTGTACATGGAGTCGGGGACGCTGCTGGCGAGCCTGCTGAACGAGGCCGTACGCGCCGCGCGGCTCGAGCACAGCCGCACGTGGCGCGAGTGCCGCGACAACCTCGTCTCGCTGCTCGCCATGTCGGGGCTCGCTGCTGTGTACGAGCGCACGCTCAAGGCGCAGCTGCGCCAGCGCGTGGCTAACGACCCGGACTTCCTGACGCACAAGGACAGCGGACGCTACAGCAACATCACGCAGGCGCTCTTCACGTAAGTAGCGCAAGCCGGGCGTCCAGCGCGCTGTGGATCTATGGCAGTGAACAGAAAGAGTCATTCACGAAGTACCAGCGCATGCCTACGGCTTCTCTTCAGGTCGCTCGAGCTCGCTTCAACTGCTCGAGCCGCGCCGCCTTCTCCTGGATACGAGCGAGCACTTGCGCCTGCTGCTGGCTCAGCCGCTCCATGACAGCTAGCACCTCGCCCTCCATCTCCGAGATCATGTCTTCGGCTCGCTGCTCGATGGTCGGCTTGTCCGCGCGCAGCTGCCGCGACTGACTAAGCAACGAGAACAGTGTCCTGCGGCTTGGCAAGTGCTGGTGTCGGTGTCGGTGGTTTCTCCATGCGCACTGGATGACGAGCGCCGCGTTCCGAGTCACGGACTTGTGCCACCGCTCCGAGTCGATTAGGTGCTTGACCACTTGCTCGTCGGGCGACAAGTCGAGCACTCCGAAGAAGAGCGACTGGATAAGCGCGATGATGAGCACGCCGCCGAACATTGCGCCGATGACGGTGAAAGCCCGGCCGAGGTACGTGACGGGGTAGCAGTCGCCAAACCCCGTCGTGGACTGAACAACAGAGCAGCGCAACCGCATGTCGTCACTATCCCAGCCATTGCGAGCGCTACGCACCGCGTAACCAAGCGTACCAGCGTCTCCATGACCATCCAGACGGCCATCCAGTAGTTCTCAAGCGCGCCTTGCACTGGCCGCTCCAAGATGCGGATGATGGCGGCCGTGAACAGGATGCTGAGCGCTGTGAGCGGCACGAGCACGCGTAGCGGCCGGATCTTGAAGATGGCCTTGAAATGGAAGAAAGGGCGCAGCGTGTTGATGTCGTTGAGCGCGCCGACGAACGCGACCCACTGCGAGTACAGGCTCGACGAGCTGCGCATGAAGCGCGCGAGCAGGTACAGGCGCAGGATCATGAACACGCCTGCGAGCACCACGTCAGAGTCGAGCGCTGCATTGCACGGGAGCGATGCAGGCGAGAGAGCTCACCTAGCGCTTCGACCGGGTAGTCGTACACGAGATAGCACTTGCCATTGCGCAGCACGGGGTCGATCCCGCTCTGGAAGCCCTGGCAAGTGCGCGAGTGTCCGTCCAGGACGCCGTAGCGCTGGCGGATCTCGATGCTTCCTGTGACGCCCGGCGGGATGTGGAAGGCGCACACTAGCAGCTCCAGCATCAGTACTATCCTCCGGAGCACTGGGGACTTGACGCGCGCCGTCGGCTTGACGCTCTGGAGTTGGCGGATCTCGCGCGTCACTCGGTACTGGAGCACGAGCACGACGTCGAGCACGACGGTCGACGCCGCCACGACGCATTTGAGCGCAAGGACGACGGCTCGCTGGGAATCCAGCAACACCTCGCTCATGACGACCTCGTTCTCCGCCAGCATGAGCAAGATCCCGACAAGCGCGAGCACGCAGGCGCTGGTTTCCCACCGCCGCCTTGCCGCGAATTGCTGCCGATCCATTTCGATTGCGGGCAGCAGAGAGAGTGTTAGCAGCGTCTGCAAAGCAGACAGACAGGGAGGACCCGCACCTGTCGGAGCCGCCGCATAAACTGCAGCTGCGCAGCCTTCACGTCAAGCGCAGCGGCGCCGCCATCGCGCCGCGGCGCTTGCTGCTCCAGCTCCATTTTCCGAACCCACGAGCTCCGCTCGAACTCAAATATAGTTAAGTGCGATTTCGCACCAATCATTAGTGCTGATACGCACCAGTATGCGAACTTAATACCGTTGTGTATGAACGCCCAAGCAAAACCGGATCAAGCTCGGAAGTACAAGCGGCGCCAATGCTCAAGTACCAGAAGTGGGTCGCGGCCCTGACGCTCTTCTTCGCGCTCTGGTGGCTGCTGCGCGCGTTCGTGGCCGGCTCGGTGGCCGACGCGCGCGTGCTGCAGGTCGTGAACGTGCTGCCGCTGTACGCGCTCGTGTGCTTTGGCGCGTACTCGCTCGCCGTCATCGGGCTGTCTGTCATGGCCGTGCAGGACTTCCCGGAGGCCTCCAAGGAGCTGGACCAGCAAGTGATTGAGGCCAAGGCCGACCTCAAGCGACGAGGACTCAAGCTGTAGGCCACAGGCGACGTTGAAGCTCTCGTAGAGAGCCCGCGCAGTCGTCTCGTTGGTCCAGCGTCGCGTTCGTTTTGGTGGCGTAGCGTGGCGAATATGCCGTATAGAACACCGTAAATGACACCCCCAGAGAGACGATGAGTGCGCGCTTTCGCCCATAGGGTTATTGGTGGCGTTCTTGCTCTGGAAGGCCTCGATATCGAGCGAGCACATCCGCCATCACCTGCATCATGTACCTTGGAACTCGGGATTCATAACACGCGGCAACTTCATACCAAGTGACCATCACTCTGATCTTCTAACTTTAAAAACCTTGTCGTTTCAGGGTTTTACTTCTCAACTAGGTTTTGAGGTTTTACATTGTTGGATCCGCGTGGGCGGGTGTTTCGGCATCTCCGAGAAGGCGCCTTTTTCGACGGAAAGAGCGCGACGGTCGACGCGCTCGAAGCAAGCGGCCGCGGCGAGGATCCTGGGCCGTGCGCCGCCTCCGCAAGATCGCACGCCGATCGAGCGCTTCGCGGGCTTTCCGTCGAGCCGCCTCTCGCTCTCCGCCGCATTCTGGAGCGTCCGCGGCGGTCGAAAGACAGACACTCTGCCTTTGGACGTCCCTCCTCCGACCCCTCACAGGAGTCGTAGCGAGTGAGTGCATCGCCCGGGGTATCGATATCAAGACGGCCCAATACCCGAGAGATCTCCGCCGCCGCCGCCGCGCAGAGTCACGGTACTCGAGATGGCTGGAGAAGCGTACTCGCACCGCTGCGAGTCGTGCGGCAGCCTGGACGTCGTCACGGACTATAGCGCCGGCGACGTCGTCTGCCGCGGCTGCGGCATGATCCTCGGTGAGCGCATTATTGACGATACCCCCGAATGGCGGAGCTTTGCTAACGACGACCGGGGCGGGGACCCCGCTGCGAAATCCAGGGTCGGAGACGTCATGGACCAGCGCCTGAACGATGTGTCGCTCTCGACGTACCTGGTGGACACGCGCAAGCCCAAGACAAGCGTCGGCGAGTCCTCGCGCGCGCACAAACGGCCCAGCATCTCGTCCGACTCGACCAAGGTCAAGCGCATGCAGCGCAACATGGAGCGCATCCAGGAGGTCGCGGACCACCTGTCGCTGCCCAAGAAGATTGTCGAGATCGCGCTCGATGTGTACGCGGACGCCGAGTCCAAGGGGGTCAGCATGCGCGGCCCGGAGCGCGAGAGCATGCCCGTCGCCGTGCTCTTCGTCGCGTGCCGGAAAGCCAGCAACCCGCGCTCGCTCAAGGAGCTGGAGGAAGCGTCCGGCGTGCCCAAGCGGCGCATCGGCAAGTCGTTCATGGCGCTCTCGCGCCGCGTGGACATTGAGATGAGCCAGCCGTCGACTGAAGAGTACGTGCGCCGCTTCTGCTCGCGCCTCGGACTGCCCAACAAGACGCAGACGATCGCGCATGACGTGGCCAAGAAGGCCGACTCGCTCGGCCTGTCGACTGGCAAGTCGCCCGTGGCGGTCGCGGCCTCGGTCATCTACCTCGTGGCCGCCTACACGAACGCCAAGCGCTCGCTCCAGGAGATCAGCGACGTGACCATGATCGGCGAGAAGAACATGAAGGTCGTGTGCAAGGAGCTGAACAAGAGCCGCGTGGTGCTCTTCGAGGGCGTGCTGAGCATGTGAGAGGGAGCCATGCTACTGCTGCTGCTCTATTGGCGGTCGCTGATGGACGGAGGCGACGGCGACGCGCATGACAAGGCAAGACACTCTCAGGTTCGTACATATTTATAGGAAGACGGCCGGCCGCTCCTATCTGCACGTTGATGGTAAGCTCACGCGCGCGCGCGAAACACGACTCGACGAGGTCCACACGAGGCGTTGCTGTCGGTCGTTGACTGCATTGGTGCGGTGGCATTGGGGCTGACGAGCTGTGTGCTGTTGTTTGCTACCAGATCCCCAAGCCGCAACGACCAAGACGAAGCGAACCGATAGTCGCGGACGAGAGCGAGAGATAGAGATAGAGAGAGAGACGCGGCCTGCACCTCCCGCGTCCTCCCGTCGCTCGCGCGCCGACTGCGGTGGAGCCAACGCGCGCACTCGTTTGCACCATTTCGTGAGTGCGGTGGGAGGTTTTCTAAGTTATTGGCGAGATGCGAGGACAGACATAGACGCAGTCGTCTCGTTCGGGTGGCTCCACGACCTACAACCAGCTTCCCTTGCAACGCAATAGACGCCGGCTGCTGCTATTGCTGGCGGTTGATACCAGTCTGAATGCTCGTTGTGTGTCGGTCGATGGGCGAAAACTGGGGAGACGTCACGTTCCTACTCATAGATTAGCTGCGCGATCTCTATCCAGGACTCGCGCGTGCGCACGCTGCGGCACAAGCGCCACGTGATGCCCTGGTACAGCAGCTCCTCGCGCTGGTTGAGTCGGCGCAGCACGATGTCCAGGTTGTCGGCCAGCTATAAGCAGTAGCAGCAGCAATCGACAGAGCTTCGTTAGTGATGACACCGACCGCATACCGACGACTGCTAGCATAGCGCTCGAACCTCGCGCGTGCACGGCTCGGGGAAGAGCAGCGAGAGCCCGCAGGTCGAAAAGCAGCAGAGGAAGCTGGCGGCGTAGCACGGTATGCACGGGAAGTAGTCCTCGACGGTCTGGTTGATCACCTCGATGCAGAACTTGAATTCTTTGCGCGAGACTGCAGCCATCATCACGAGTCACAAGCCAGTCACTCGTCAGTCGCTTGTCAGTCCCCATTCACGATAATGGAGACCGCACTGATGCCGTCCAGCGAGGGCGGGAAGTCCGAGGCGTAGCGAGACGAGTAGCAGCTGACGGTGCGCGCGCCGGTCGCTACAAGCCGCGCGAGTACGAGCTCCGGCCGCTCGCCGCCCACGAGGTGCTCCGTCGACATGCGATTCCTTTGACAACCGCCGAGGATTCGCCAGTCAACGCCTTCCGACCCGCTCAAGCGCTAATAATAGCGAGTGCGAGCATGTCGCCGCGGGAGTCCGCGAGCCGAGATCTTCTTGGCGCCGGAGGGGCGGCGGCGCAGCGAGCCAAGCGTCGGCCGCTCAAAGATCGAGGCCGACGTTTCAAGATTAAGCACTACAGTAAGTCAGCACAACACGAAGTGACTGCGTGACTGTTTCACGGCAGCAAACGCTATCGCACGCGTCCAAGACGCCCGCTGTAGTCCGGATAATGCTCGTTTCACTCGAAGACTTGTAGGGATCCTGCGCAAACGAAGCGCAAGATGTTCAGCGCCGCGTTCTCGTCTTGACCAGCGCTGAACAAGCAGTGTGGGCAAGTGAACACGTCGCTGCT
>JAADXX010000034.1:0-82819 GCA_023338025.1 Phytopythium oedochilum | reverse complement strand
CTCTCGATCCTCTACGCGAGCTACGCGGCCGTGGACAAGGCCAAGGCCATGAGCGTGCTGCAGCGCGCCAAGATGGACGACGGGCTCTCGCGCACGTGGGCGCTATACATGGCCGCCTCCTACGACAGCTAGCGGCGAAGGTGGCGCTAGTTTAGCAGGCTAGAGACCGACGCTTGAGTTCATGTGAGGTGGCATCGTCCGCTCGTTGGACGTCTAATGCTCGTTGACGTTGCCCAGTTCCCCCTGCGTTGTTGAGACTACCGCGCTAGACCCAGGAGAAGCGCTCGTTGGCTAGCCAAGTCGGCAGATCGGCGGCGTCGTTGGGGCCGTCGAAGACGATGGCGCTCGAGCACGACAGCTCGCGCGGGCCGTGCTCGACGTGGAGCAGCTGGAGCACCTCGCGCGCCTTGAGCGCCTCTGGCGGGTTCCAGATGGCGATCTTGGCCAGCTGGAAGGCTCGCGCCTCGCGCAGTGAGGCCTGGAACAACTGGGCGGCCGCGGCTCCGTCCTCGAAGCGCGCGCGCACGATGTAGAGCGTCGACTCCTTGAGGTTGTGGCACCAGACGAGGAAGGCGTTCGAGCCGGTTAGACGCACGCCGCACCGCTCCGGGAGCTCCGCGACTCGGTGGGCGCGAGCGTAGACGACTCCGACCGAGAACTGCCACTCGACCGAGTCGCGCGTCGGCAGCAGCGCGAACGCCTCTCGCCCGTCGAACTGCTGGCTGCCTAGCTGCTCCACCAGCCGCGCGCTGTCGGCCGCGAGGAGCTCGTCCAGCTTGTCGTCCAGGAACAGCGCCTCGTGGTCATACTGTTGCTGCCGGGCGGCCGCCGCGATGTTCGTCGGGTGCTCCACGTCGAGCGTCGCGAGCGTCGACGGGTAGAGCCGCCAGCCGAGTCGGTCGTAGTACTCGGGCCCGATGATCGAGTAAAGCGCCGAGACGAGCGCGCCGGGCTGCTGGTGCAGACGCTCACGCACCTGGGAGAGGAAGAAGGCGGCGAGTCCCTGCTTGCGCGACTCGGGCCGCGTGAAGACGGAGCCGACCTGGAAGCCGAAGCCGCGCAGGACGAGCCCCGAGCGCTGGCGGACGGCGCAGTCGAAGCGGTGCGTCTTGCAGAGGCAGTGGAAGACGGTCTGTCCGGCCGAGAGCGCGGCGTCCGACTCGGACGCGTCGTCGCCGGCGCGGTCCACGAGCGCCCAGTACGTGGACCCTCGCTGCGCGAACGGCGTCTCGCGCTGCACGCGCTCCTTCTCCTGGTACTGCTCCATGTCGAGCCCGAGCAGCCCTGGGGCTCCCCACTGCGCGTGGTCGGCGCGCTTGCTCGCGACCAGCAGGTCCTCGCGCTCGAGCCGCACGAGCCGGAACCGGTCGGCCAGCGCCATGGCGATCGTGAAGGTAGCGCGGGGGCGGAGCTTGGAGGGGGAGGGAGGCGCTTGGGAGTCGCGGGGCGAGCGGCGGCGTCACTGATCTGCGCGTCGTCAGTGATGAGTGTGGTCATGACAGGCGCATAACCGGACAAGGGGGGATACAGATGGGGTACGCTGTACCTGTTGTCGCGTGATGTGGACCACTGGCAGGTTGAAGAGAGCGGCAACAGGGTCAACACGACGAGGACTGCTGGTTCATCGCGCCGCGCGTTTGATTCATTCACATACTCCCCTCCATTCTCTTCGTGTGTTTGTTGGTGCATTTCTCCAGGCGGTTGCAGACTTGGCGGCGCGGGGCGAAGCGGAGGCGCAGCGCTCAGAAGAGGCCGACCTCCTTCTTCTTGGCCTGCTGCTTCCACTTGGGGAGCGCGCTGTACTCGGCCTTGGTGTAGCCCATGACGGTCGAGAACTCGGCGTCCGACAGGTACACCTGGACACCAGAAAACGACGCAGGCGTTAGCTCAGGGTACAGCAGCACGCTTGCGGAGCGTCGGCCGAGTCGGCTCCACGAACCTCCTTGGACGTGATGTCGATGCCGTCAACGCCAGCGACGAGCTCGTTGTACGTGAACGTCTGGTTGCCACCGCTTGTCGACGCCTTGGCCGGCGCCGCGGCCGGCGTTGGGGCCGGGGGAGCAGCAGCCTTGGCCGGGGCAGCCGCGGCCGGCTTCGGCGCGGGAGTCTCGGCAGGCTTCGCTTCCGGCTCGCGGAAAGCCTCGCTCGAGAAGGTGCCAGGCGCGTCCTTCGGCGCGTTCTTCTCCTTCTCCTCCTTGAGCTTCTTCAGCCGCGCCTCGTACGGGTCCACGAACTCGTTCTTCGAGAACAGCTCGCTGTCCCACGCCAGGAAGTTGGACGTGAACACGGGCGGCTCGTGGTTGCAGTGCACCGTGACGACGGGCGTGCCATCCTCACGGCCGTCGCTCTTGGCCAGCTGCAGGTAGTTGTCGGCCAGCGCGAGCGCCTCGCGCTTCTCCGACTCGTTGGCGCCAGTGCCGATCCAGACGTACAGCGACGTGTACGTGTCAAGGAGGAACACGTCGTCCACGTTCAGGTCGTCCTGCGCGAAACCGAAGATCTCGTGCGCGTCAAAGTAGCCGTACGAGTTGGAGCAGTGGAACAGACGCGGCTCGTGCGGCAGCTCCTGCAGTTGCTTCGTCTTCGCGTAGTCGCCCTTGCCGCCAAGGAACTCCCAGAACTCCTCGGGCTCCTCACCCTCCTTGACCACAACAGTCGAACGGCCCTTGGCAAGGTGGGCGGCGATGCTCGACGTAATCTCGCGCTCCGCGTCGCTGCTACCCGCACCTTCCCACTCGTAAACCGCGGATGGCGTGGTGAGGATGAAGCAATCGCCCGAGTTCAAGCTCGACGCGACCTCGTCGACCTGGGAGGCGACCGTGTTCTCGGGACTCGAGCCCTTCACGTGGAACAACGAGACGCCGTCGGTGTCGTACGAGTCCGAGTCATCACGGTTCGCGAACCCGCTCGCCTTTCCGCCAGCGTGCACGACCATCTTGCCGTGGAACAGCGAACGGAAATGGGCAGGCTCTTTGCCCTGCACGACGCGCACCTGCACCGGAGAGCCACCGAGCTCATCGTCAAGCTCCTTCGCCAGCAGCGCGGCAGCACCCTTCTCGTCCGTCGTCGACGATCGGCCCTGCCAGAAGTAGATGACCTCACTCTGCTTGCCGCTCGGGGGCTTGACCACGTGAAGAACGACGTAGCTGTCACCGCCGTAGAAGTGGCCATGCTGAGCCTCGGGAATCTCGACCTTGGCCATGTTCTCGATGCGCCACACAGTGACCTCATGCGTGCCCTCGTGCTTGGGATCCACACCAATGTCCTCCTCCGAGCGCGTCGAAGCGAGCAGGGAGCCGACATCCAGCGTCTTTTCCGACGTGACAGCCACGCCCTGGCTAGGTTGGTTGCTGAAATCGAGCACCTTCGGGGTCGTCCACGCCTTGAACAACGACGTGAATACCGGCGGCTCGCCTTCCTGAACGACGCGCGTGATCGGCGTATGGTCCGATCGGTTGTTCTGCTTCAGGTAGTTCGTCGCGACAGTCACACCATTCCGGCGCTCGCCCTGCGAGGCGCCCTTGCCGACCCACACGAACACCTCCGAGCCGACGTCGACAATGAACACGTCGTCCGACTTCAAGAGGTCCTTCGTGAGAATGCCAGAAGAAGGCGTAACGTTCTCAACCTCGAGGGAGCTCGACGAGTCGCTCACGTGCAGAATGATCGTGCTCTGCTTAGCGATGCGCTCGTGCGCCTCGTCGTTGCCACCGGAGCGCGTGACGTCCGTGTACCCGCCCAGAGCGCTCCAGAACGCGGCATTTTCAGGATCTTCGTCGATAAACGTGATGTTCGCCCGGCCGCCGCGCTCCTCATTGTTGATCTTGCGCACAAACGCCAGACCCTTGGCCTTCTCCTGGCGGTTCGCCGCCTTGCCGTTGAACACGTACAGCTCCAGACCGGCGTCCAGGACGTACACGTCGTCGACAGTCAGCGACGAGCTGGCGAGAGGCACCTGGCTCACGCGGACCGTGTGCTTGCCTTTGACCTGGAAGAGGATCGTCTCGTACTCGTCGCGGTTAACAGTATTGAACCCGCTAGCGACGCCGCCCGCAAGGTACTCGAGCCCGGTCTTCTTGAAGTAGGACAGGAAAAGCTCCTGCAATGCGAACACAGCAATCAATGGTTGGTTTAGTGACTGGATGCGTACACGATGACGGACTCTGTTGCATCAGATGCAGGCGACGTACCGACTCGTGGCCCTGGCACTCACGGTGCTGCACGGGGCTGCCGCCGAGCGCCTCGTCCAGCTCCACCGACTTGTACGCGGCCACGCCGCTCTCGTCCGCGGTCGTCTCCTTCCCGAGCCAGAAGTGGATGTTCCAAGTCAGGCCGCTGCAGCAGCACGCGTCGTTTAGTGACTTTAATCGCGACATTGCAGCCGCAACGCTCCCCAGCGCACCTCTTTCCCTGCGCCGTCTTGAGGAAGATGTAGCTGTCACCATTGTGCAGCTTGCCGTGCTCACTCGCGGGGAGCGGCACCGGCTGGAGGTTCTCGATGCGCCAGGCCTCGAGGCCCTCCTTCTTCCCAGCGTTGGTGAAGATCGGGTCGACCGACATGGCGAGTCTTTTCTTTGGGGTTTCGTGCGTCTAGCGCTAGCCGACGCGGACATTCCACCACGCCAAACGTCAGATTCGCTCCCTTGCTGCGCTCCGCACGAGCGCAGACGTCCCCCCACAGCTGCTGGGCGGCCACGTACGTTGGTTGGGGTGGGCGCGCGGCGGTCCTGGCGCTTCAGGCAGGCGGACAGGCCGACGCTCGGGCGTTGGCTGGCTGGGTCGCGGGTGAACTTTCTCGGGCAAAAGGCCGACTGACGACGATCGCAAGCAAGCCGCACACCGCGCGCGATAAGATGGCGGTGAACCCAGGGTCGCCCCTCCCCATCCCTCCTGCGCGTTTCAGCCAATGGGAGGCGTTAAACGAGGTTTTGACGAATGGGAGTGGCCGCTCGGACTCATCCTAAGGCGGCGTTTCCGCCAATCCCGCGAGCGTATCCTCGCGGTGTGACAGACTTCAAGCTGAATCTTTTCGGGCCAGCGATTCAATCCACAAATTACGTTTTTGCATCTGAAATTTCGCGAAAGAGATGATATATTCATATTATTTGCAGATGAAGCTTTTTCTGCTTTGTTCAGCCCCATCTGCGATCTATATTGATTCTAATTCAGTGCTTTTGCTTCAATTAGGGACGAAAGAACTGAAGTTCCATCCTTATCTCGGTCACAAAAATCCTGAATTTGCACATCCAAGCAGCACCATACGTCTGGTCACGTATTTCTGCATTTCTGCATTTCCCCTTTTCCCCGCCACCAAGCACACCCACTATCACTGTTCCGTCGGCAGAAATGCTCGCGCGGAGACTGCAGGCGACGCGCCGGCTCCAGGCGGCCGCGCGGCTGGCCGCGGCCGGCCACCCGCTGCAGACGGCGCGCTTCCTGAGCGTCTCGTCGGCCGAGGGCGAGGAGGTCCAGACGGCCGAGGTGTCCAAGGACGAGGTCGTCGAGGAGCCCGAGCCCGTGAAGCGATACGTGCACACGGTGCCCAAGTACAACCCGCCCGTCAAGACGGGCATGAAGGGCATCGGCATCGTGCGTCGGCTCGCTCGCTCGTCCGCAGCGCGCCGCTCGCTGGCCGCGATTGACGACTCTGCTCGTGTGGTCGTTGCGACAGGTGCACGACCCGCTCTACAACAAGGGTACAGGCTTCAAGATGGTCGAGCGCGACCGTCTCGGTACGCCGCGCGCTTTGCTCTCGCCCCGATCAATGGCGCTGCTCCCAGATCGCGCTGATGGTCTCTGCGTGGCGCTGCCTCGCTAGGTCTGCGCGGCCTGGTGCCCCCGCGCCGTCTGAACATGGAGGCGCAGCTCAAGAAGATCTACCAGGTGTACTCGGAGGAGCCGGACCCGCTGCGCAAGAACATCTTCCTCTCGGACCTGCAGAACCGAAACGAGACGCTCTTCTTCCGCCTGCTGATCGACAACATCAAGGAGATGGGTGCGTTCGCTCTACGGACGCAACGCTAAGGCATGCTTGGCTGACACACACTCGCTTGCGCTTCCGATGCACGACAGCGCCGATTGTGTACACGCCGACAGTCGGTCTCGTGTGCCAGAAGTTCGGCAGCGTCTTCCGCCGCCCGCGAGGCATGTACTTCAGCGCCGAGGACCGCAGCCAGTTCGGCGCGATGGTGCACAACTGGCCGAGCGACGACGTCGAGGTGATCGTCGTGACGGATGGTAGCCGCATTCTGGGTCTCGGCGACCTGGGCGTCAACGGCATGGGCATCCCGATCGGCAAGCTCGCGCTGTACACGGCTGCAGGCGGCATTGACCCGCGCAAGGTGCTGCCGGTCGTGCTCGACGTGGGCACCAACAACAAGACGTTCCTGGAGGACCCGTTCTACCTGGGCATGCAGCACCCGCGCCTCACGGGCGAGGTCTTCTGGGGCGTCGTCGATGAGTTCATGCGCGCCGTGCGCCACCGCTGGCCCAAGGCGTTGGTGCAGTTCGAGGACTTCTCCAGCGACCACGCCGCGGATGTGCTGAATGCGTACCGCCTCAAGCAGCTCTGCTTCAACGACGACATCCAGGGAACGGGCGCCACAGTGCTCGCCGGTGCGCTGAGCGCGTGCGAGCGCGTTCAGGTCCCGCTCAAGGATCAGCGCATCGTCATTCTTGGCGCGGGCAGCGCCGGTCTTGGCGTGGCCACTACGTTGCTGCAGGGTATGCTCCGCGAGGGCATCTCGGCCGACGAGGCTCGTAGCCGCTTCTGCATCCTGGACCAGCATGGGCTGATGGGCTCGTCGCGCCCAGGCCTCAACTCTGGGCAGAAGTACTTCTCTCGCTCGGACCTGGCGGACAAGACGAGCCTCGTGGACGTGGTCAAGAACTTCAAGCCTACCATGCTCATGGGCCTCAGCGCGGCGCGCGGCGCGTTCACGCAGGAGGCCGTGGAGGAGATGGCCAAGCACGTGGAGCACCCGATCGTGTTTCCGCTGTCGAACCCGACGTCGGTCGCCGAGTGCACCGCCGAGCAGGCGTACGAGTGGACGAAGGGCAAGTGCGTGTTCGCCAGCGGCAGCCCGTTCGATCCTGTGCAGTACGAGGGCAAGGAGTACTCGGTCAGCCAGTGCAACAATATGTTCATCTTCCCCGGCGTCGGCCTCGCCTGCAAGGTCAGCCACGCGTCACGTGTCACGGACCGCATGCTGTACGCCGCGGCGAAGGCGCTGTCGCAGTGCATGACCCCCGAGGAGATCGCCAAGGGCCAGGTGTTCCCTTCGGTCGACAACATCCGCCACGTGTCGCTCAAGGTGGCGACCGCCGTCATGCAAGTCGCTCTGGACGACGAGGTCGCCGGGTTCCGCCCCAAGATCCGCCGCGGCGCCAGCCTCGAGGCGTACATCGCGTCCAAGATGTACTACCCGGCGTACCACGCGCTCGTCGAGTAGGGGGCTGGCCATGCAGCCGAATCGCAGCTGCCTGCATCTTCTCGGGCCTCGGATTCGGCCGAAGAACTGCCTGCGACAGTTTGACTGCGCGTAGTGAGTGCTTCACGCCGCGGTACTACACGGTGAGGACGCGACACTAACGCCAAATGCATCGCTGTTTGATGGCGCTCGGCGCCATGTCCAAGACGCTAAGCGTCTTGGACGATCGTGTTCGTTGAGGTTTGCTGTGCCAGCTTTGCGTTGGCTGTCCTTCGCGTGACCTCACGCGTTGGGATGTGGGAACCGCATGCGAGGAAGTGTATCTAAACCCATTAGCGCCGCATGATCCCATGGAAGGGAGCGATGCTCGGGGAACCTCCTCACGGCTTCTAATGCGATCCGAGCGTCACGAGCTCGAGTGCGTCGCCAGCAGCGCGAACTTGGACACGAACGCGTCGAAAAGCTCCTCATGGTCCGGGTCGCCCGGCCGCCGCAACGCGTGCAGACAGCCGGTGACCGACCCACGCGGCGAGTCGATGTCCACGCCGCTGGCGTACTCGAACGTGTCTCCCGGCGCGAGCACCGGCGTGTTGCCCACGATGCCCGGCGAGTTGCGCGGCAGCGCGATGCGCTGGCCCTTCTCGCTCTCGAACGTGTACTGCCGGCCTAGGATCTGCACCGCCATGTGCTCATCTGAGTGTCCAGCGGCGTCAGCAAGGGTCAGTCAGTAGAGTTAGATGCTTGTGAACAGCGCTCGACCGACCGACCGACGGGACGTACTCTCGTTCGTGATGGACACGCGGTACGTGAAGCGGAAGACGTTCTTCTCCGGGTTCGAGTGCGTCTGCACGTATTGGCTCGTGACCTCCACGCGGACGCCGTCCGTCACAGTCACTGCGTCAAGGCCCATCCATTAGCCAGGCCCAACGAGCATGAAGGGATCGTTCTGCAGCACGCACCGCTCGAGCACTTGGCGAGCAGGATCTGCTCCGACAGCTCTTGCAGCGTCCTACAGCCCCCCAATTCACGCGTCAGTCCGATGAGTCGAGCCAATGCCACACCTCCCGCGCACAACCAGCCAGCGTACATGATGGCCTCGTCCAGCTTCTGCTCGATCAGCTGCAGCGTACCCACGAACAGCTCCATCAGTCGCCGAGCTGTTGTCAGACCCCACGAGGGACCGCCAGTGTCCGCACCTGCTTGTCCGTTAGGCGCATGTTGTCGTGGAAGACGCGACGGATAGTGCCGGTCACGTCGAAGCCGTAGCGCGCGCGCGGGCCGCGGAAGCCCTGCCGGCGCCAGCGCTCGTAGTCCATGAAGCCGCGCAGCGGCTCGGCCGTGGTCAGCGCCTCGGCGCCGCGGTTCGTGGCGCCGCGCGTCGGGTCCACGAACTGGCCGGAGCCCCAGTCCTCGAGCCGCAGCGGCGCGCGCAGAGCGAAGTGCGGCGTGCGCTGCAGCTCGCGCGCGTCGCGCAGCAGGCACTTGTAGATGGCGCGCAAGGTCGCCGCCTTGGTCATCTCGCCTGCTCGTTTGGCACTGTATCGATCGATAGCGGACCAAGCGGCGGCGGTAAAAAAGAACCAAGCCAAAAAAGATAAAACCAAAGCATCGAACAGCAACTTTAGATCAACTTTGACTAGGTTTAATCAAAACAAGGCTGAAACAAGAGCAGCAAATGACGAAACCTGACTATATTGCGTCGGAAGATCGCATGTAGTGCTCGTCCACAGATCGAGTCGGTAGACTGCCTGTGGATGCATGTGTCGTGCGTGGACAAACGAACACTGGCGCCTTGGATTGCCTTCGTTATGGCGCCGCGCACTGGACCAACACGTGCGAGCGGCGCTACGCTAGCTGGGCGCCTGACGGCTGCTTGCCGGACATGAGCCGTGCGATGCGCTCCTTGACGCGCTCCTCCTGCGCGCGCCGCGCCTCGGCGATCGCGTCCTGGATGAGCGTCGACGTCTGGCGGCGAGAGTGGGCGAGCGCCGCGGTGCTCCGTGGCGACACTGGCGGAGTGCCGACGGGCGACGCCACTCGGGCGGACACCGGCGGCTTCACGACCTGGAAGCCGTCGTCCACCTCGCTGTCGCCCGAGCTCGCCTCCGCCGGTGCGCGCGAGTCGCTCTCCGAGTCCGCCTCGTTGTCGGCCTCATGCGCGGCCTCGTCCTCCGATTGCTCGTACAGGAACTCGCCCTCGTCGATCGCTGCCGCCTTGGACGCCGGCACGTCCGCCGACAGCGAGTTGTACTTGCGGTGGAGCCGCGCGAACAGCAGGTCCTCGTTGCCCTCGTACTTCTTGACGAGCGCCGCCACGTCCGACAGCTTGTCCGGGTTGTGCTTGGTGTAGAACGCCGTCAGTCGCGTCCTGCAGTGGGCAGACAGACCAGACGGCATCAGGGACGAGCCACAGGGCAGAAACCCGGGCAACGCGGCACGCAGACGCACCGGAAGCGCTCTTGCGCGCTGTTGCCGCCGCCGAAAAGCACGAATACCCAGAGGAGCGCGAAGCAGGCGACGGCGCCGAGCTGGTACAGCTGCTTCTCCGCCTCGACGGCCTCGCCGACCTGCTCGTGGTCGCGCTCTTTGGTGATAAAGAGCCCCCAGCACGTGGCCTGCACGAGCGCGACGAGCGCCGAGAGCCAGAAGCGCGTGGCCGAGAGCATGCTCATCCAGATCGTGAGCACCGTGAGGATGAAGCGCACGACCTGCACCTGCACGTCCGAGCCCTCCTCGCCCGCCAGCTGGATCAGCTCGTGCGGCAGCCAGTAGGCGGCCACCAGCGCCGCCAGGAACGCCGCCTTGAGCAGCGCCAGCATCCTCCTTTTCGGCTCGCGATCGTTAGTGCGCTTTGGCTCGCAAAAGAACGAACAAACGCGAAAAGAACCCAGACGGACAGGTTTCGACCAATCAAACACAGCGACTATAATCAATTTGACCAATAGAAACGCGTATGAGGTGGAAAATGCCCACGGAGCGATGGAATGTGGACAGACACGGTGGTCGATTACACGGACGTACTAGAAGGTGAGCGCGGCGAGCACGGCGGCGACGGACATGCCGTTGCGCACGCTGGCCTTGCGCAGCGCCTGAGCCTGCTGCTGGGCCGCGTCGAGATCCGCGGCCGCGTGCTTGCCAATGCTGCGGCTGATCTCGCCCGCGACGAGCTCTAGCCGGACAGGGTGGCTGCCGTCGGCCTTCCCGATCCGCGCGCACACGTCCTTGAGCGCCGCGCCGCGCACGCTCTCGCCGTCAATAGAAGCGAGGATCATGCCTGGCTGGACGCCACTGCGCTCCATCTCCGCCGACACCTGCGCGATGGTCACGGGCGGGGGCGGAGGCGCGAACTCGAGCAGACACGGCGACGGCGCGCCATGCAGCACGCGCAGCACGGACGCAATGTCGAGCTCGCCCACCGGCGTCCCCTCCACGCGCGCGAGCTCGAGCCCTGTGACGGCGGCGAGCGCGCGCTTGGCCGTCTTGGTGACGGCCACGCCGCGGCCGCCGCGCTGCTCCACGAACGTGATGCCGAGGCGCTCGCCCTTCCTCCACACGAGCTGCTGCTTGACGGCGCCTGCAGGAGACTTGCCGGCCGACTGCTGCTGGAACGCGACCCCGCGCTCGCGGCCCGTGTACTTGTACGTGACGCGCCTGCCACTAGGAGTCGCGCCGGTCGCCACGTACAGCTCGAGGGCCCGCACGTCGGGGTCGACTGCGCGAAAGCTCCGCATGGGCGGTCGCGGACGCTCGGGACTGCGCAAGAAGCGATCGAAACGGGGACTGCGCGGGGCTGGTGGAGGGGCCCGGGGCGTCGCGACGCAGCGCTCGAGCGCGCTGCCGTAACCGGATCAGAGCGAACTGACCACTGCCGCTGTCGCCCATGGATGGGGGCGGCAAGGAGTGAGTTATGTATGCGTCGGGAACGAGGGTCGTCTCGTGATTCTTTCGATGGAAGGAACGAGCGACGCGTCGTGCCATTGAAGCGCCCAGGCACCGCCAACCGCCTGCTCCTGCTCCTCTGCCCTCGGACACACACACGAGCCGGAGCAGCGGCGGCGCTCGGCGTCCGCACCACCAGCACCACCAATCCAGTCGAGGCGAATGCATCTATCCACGTCGGTTCAAGTGCTCTTCCCACGACGACACATTCATTCCTGGCTTCGTACGAATCAGCTATCTCTCGATCAAGTTGACCTACACGCTTAGAACTATACAAATTCACTATTCTCTCGCATCTATCAACTTTATCCGATACTCTCGGCGCGTAAAAGTCAACATTCCGCAGCTTTCGCACCATCATTCCGTCGAGAATCCCGCGAACACAAAGCAGTGAGCTTGCACACTCGACTACTCCATTGCTCAACAACAGCAACCACAACTGATTGATCGACCAAGCGCGAACAAGGGCCTTCCTTCCTGGCTTGAGCTCTTTACACGGCGAGCATGGGCGTGGTCGCGAGCTGGCTGGCGCAGTGCCTGTGCCCGGAGGAGCAGGCGCTCTGGCAGGCGGCGCGCGCGGGCGACGCGTACTCGACGCGCGCGGCGCTGGCGCGGCTGACGCCCGAGACGCGGCGCTACCTCGAGTGGCAGGAGCCATGCTCGGGCCGGACGGCCGTGGCGGCGGCGGCGGCCGCGGGCCACCGCGAGTGCGCGCGGCTGCTGCTGCGCGCGGGCGCGGACCCCAACGCCACGGATCTGAAGGGCAACACGCCGCTGCACCTCGCGTGCAGGCACGGCAAGCCCCCGCTGGTGCATCTGCTGCTCGAGACGCCGCGCGCGTTCCCCTTCGCGGCCAACCTGTGCATGAAGACGCCGCTGGACGTGGCCAGGCACCGGTTCGCCATGGACGACGACGCCCCCGCGGCGTTCCAGGAGTGCATCGAGCTGCTGGAAAAGGTCTAGAGGCGTGGTCGCGATGACCTTGAGCCTGAGTTTGGTGCCAACAGACTGACCGGGAACTTGTCGTGCTCGCAGCACTCCTGCCTCTACAGCGGCTGGCTATACGAGAAGACGGACAACGTACTGTCCTATGTGTCGGGGCTCTCGTCGCTCAACTCGTGGACGCGGAGGTGCGCGGTCGCCAGACGCTGGGGCTCTTGATGCTCGCCACTGACGCCTTTAATTAATGGCCTTGGGTGATCTCTACACAGGTTCTGCATCGTGCTGGAGCGCGGGACGCCCGAGGTCCTCGAGCTCGCGCTCTTTAACATGCGGCCGAACAGCGGCAAGCGACCCGTGTGCCCGTCGACCGTCGTGCTGTACCACGTGTCGGCGGGCATGACGCCGGTCGAGGACACCAAGTGGTTCAACCGGAAGGAGCACGCGTTCGTCCTCCAGGGAGCCGTGAAGGACACTAGAGCGCACTGCGAGGCCCCGGCCGTGATGCAGCCGCTCGAGTTCGCGGCGGTCGACCGGAACGGACTCACCGAGTGGAAGCTGTTCTTCGAGTACCACCAGCAGCAGCTGCTGTCCATGACCCGTCCTAGCGGCCGCCAAGCGATGACAGCGCGCGTGCAGCCAAGTGGGCTGTATCCTCGTCCGCAGCCAGCATTTCAGCCGGCAGCGTTCAACCGCGCTCCGTCCGAGGAGGAGGAGGACGAAGACTTGCGCCGCGCGATCTTGTTGTCGCTCCAGACAGCGCCGCCTGGCGCCACAAGCGCTGTGCGTTCGTCAGCCGCGGCGGTCTCTGCGCCAGACTGGGAAGAAGACACGTCCGCATTCATGGCCAAGCCTGAAGCGAACGGGACCGGCGCCGGTAGCAGCGACACCTCGACGGCTGAAGTGGCTCCGGCTCGGAGCCCGCCGGTCGTCAACTTCGCGCAGGCGCCGTCGTACTCGTCGATCGGCGAGTGCGTCATCTGCTTTGACGGCCCGCAGGCGGCCGTGTGCGTGCCCTGCGGCCACAACGCCATCTGCATGTCGTGCGCCGAGGAGATTTTGGAGACGACGTGCGAGTGTCCGGTGTGCCGCCAGCCCATCCGAGAGCTGATCAAGCTGTACCGCGTGTGAAGAAGGAGGAGGAACGATGGCAACGACGTATCCGATAGCCGCCACCGACCGACTATGGCGCGGCATAACTTATCAATTCGTGTTTGGACGCATCGCAATGGAGAATAACAAACGGGAGCAAGTCGCAGGCTCCCGACAAGCATCAATACACACTCGGTCGTCGTACCTTCGGTGGCTCCTACACGCGGTAGAGCTTGATCACTTCGCGGACGGTCTGCCGGCACACGGGGCAGAGGCGCGTCGTGTGCAGCAGCTCGTTGGCGCAGTCCATGCAGATGGCGTTGTGGCCGCAGGGCACGCACACGGCCGCCTGCGGGCCGTCGAAGCAGATGACGCACTCGTCCTGCGCCTGCATGTCGACGTCGCTTGCGCTGGCCGCTGATGGGGCCGACGGCGCGCGCGCCTCGGCGGACAAGCCGATCTGCTGGACGATCTCGACGCCGTCCGGAGCGAGCGTCGCGCGAGGAGACATGTCACTGTCGATCACGGACAGGGACGGAGCGGACGGCAAAGCAGCAGCCGTAGCAGTGGTAGATCCATAGCGGAGCGCGCTTCTGCGAGACTCTTCCATCGAGAGACGCAGCGCGCGCTCTAGGTCCTGCTGCTCCCGCAAGGAGGCTGCGTCGGCCGACTGGCTTCCACCGATGGAAGGCCGAGCAGCGGCCGGCGTGCCGCTTGAGAACGCGCTTGAGATCTGAACGTGGCTGGGTCCATGCAGCTGGAAAGGAGTAGCGCACACGGCAGTGTTAGCAGTAAGGAAGCAGCGTGAGTTGACTGACAAAGAGAGATGGAGATAGAAAGACGTACGCGGAGGTTGGTGAAGAAGAGCTTCCACGCCAGCAGCTCCTCGTTGTTGTTGGCGGCAAAGTCCACCGCCTCGGGGGACGACACGCGGTTGACGCCCGACTTGGCGACCACCATGAGCGAGAAGCGGAAGTCCTTGCGGCTCAGCCACGTGATGTCGCTGCTCTCCTGGATCCCGTCGCTCGCGCGGTACACGAGCTCCGCGCTTCGACGTAGTCATCATGACGACGCTGCCAGTCAGTGCCCGCCTCGCTCTCTAGGTAGGATATTGATCCGCACTCAAGAGCTGCTGCGCACCTAGGACAGGGCGGGCGCTTCTCTCCGGGTCGCATGGGGAACAGGTCGATCTCGACAACTTCTCGGTCCCCAGTGCGCAGCACGAGGCAGTACCTGGGCAGTCAGGCGCCATGTATGAATGACCACTACATGAGTCCAGCCGAGCCGGCTCCTTGGCGCTCGCGCAGCTCGCCCGCACCTCTTCTTCCACGAGTTCAGCGACGACATGCCCGACGCCAGCGACAGCAGGTTGTCCGCGCGCTGGTACAGCCAACCAGAGTACAGGCACAGCTTCTGCAACGCGTCGCGTTCGTGAGCCATCCATCCATCGATCTAGCGGCGCGGACGCAGCCCCCACCGCCCCCAGAGCAGCCCCAGGCGCACCTTCTCGAGCATCTCGATGCACTGCACGAACTTGTGTCCGCGCCCGTCCGCCGCCTGGTACTCCTGGCGCGCAATGTCGAGCGCCGTCTGGCCGCGCGCCGCCGTCCGCGCGTAGAAGTCGACCGCGAGCGTGTCCAGCAGCGCGCGCACGACCTCGCTCTTGCCGTTGCGCGCGGCGATGTGCAGCGGCGTGTTGCCGAGCGCGTCGCGCGCGTTGCAGTCGACGCCCGCGGCCACGAGCGCCAGCGCGCAGCCCACGTGGCCCTGCGCGCACGCGTTGGCCAGCGGCGAGTAGCCGAGCGCCGGGTCCTTCCACTCGGCGTAGTGGCGCGTCTCGGGCGTCAGCTGCGCCAGCCCCGCGCGCAGCGCCTCCTCGTCGCCCGCCTTGGCCGCGAACCACAGCGCCTGCTCCTCCGGGCACAGCGCCTGCGCCAGCCAGCTCGTCGCGTTGCCCATGGGATATCCAGCAGTGTGACGCTTGAACTATCAGCCCAGCAGCGACAGAGAACTCGCGACGAGCGGAACAATGCCTCTGATAGTGAGTAGTAGACATGTTATGTTATTATCAGTAAATAATACAATGTATAAATAGTTCTTTGAAAATAAATAAATCAAGGTATTCGAATGGATGTCGAGTGCTGTTCTACACAGTCATGCTGAGTGCTGGTGCGGAGTAAAGTACTATGGGGTCTCTAAATAATAGCTCTTTTCGACTTGAATAGTGGTCGGCATCGAATTAGTGGCCGGTACCAAACGGGTCGCACGCCCTGAAAGCGGCGCACGATGAGCAGCGCGGCGCCGGCCGAGCGCGCGTTTGTGGAGCGCTTCCGGGCTCAGTTCGGCGCCGATGCGGCCCTGCTGACAGGCGCAGACGGATTGCAGGGCGGTCGGCCAGGCGGCGAGAGCGCTGGCGCCGCGTACCATCGCGATGCGGCCGCGAACGAGGCAGAGATCGACCGGCTGCTGCCTCGACTCGGCGGCAACAACCGGCGTAAGCGCCGCCCCGCTGCGGCCTCCAGCGCGGCGCTGACTGCCGCGGGGCTGGAGCGACCGCCTGATGTGCTGCACCGCTTCTTGGGCGCTCTCTTTCGCCGCTTTGCCGGCCGGTTGCTGGTGCAAGGGCGACTCCTCAACCTCGAAGAGCTGCTTGTGACCCACTTCATGCGCGTCGACCCGAGCGGCTCGGCGCCTCAGCTTGGTAAATGCGACCAAGGACCATGCGTTTGCATAAGGGAAGGCTCGGTGCGCTTCGTCGTGCGCTGTGTGGGTGCCACCGCCGCGCAGATCGGCCGGGACGCGGTGCTGGCGCGATTGGTAGCCCCGCATGAGGCGGACGTGCTTCTCGACGCGGACGAGGACGCGAGCGAGCGGCACAGCGAACGATTCGACGACGCGCGACCAGTTGCAGTGGTGGCGTCCTCGACAGAGTGTGACGCCCCGTGGAGTAGCCAACAGGCTCTCGAGCACATGCCGGCGGTCTACGGCTTTGACATTGACGCTTTCGCTACCTCGGAGGGGAGCGTGGACAGAGAGTACGAGGACGACGACGACGATGCGAAGCCTTTGAACGCGCTGCTCATCTCGTCGCGGTTGTTCCGCGACCTCCGCGGCACGGACAAGTTGATGGAGATGTTCCAAATGCCGTCCGACAAGTTCCAGTCGTTCGTATGGACCGCAACGTCAGCGCATCGACGACAGCCGAGCGACCGCGCGATAGTCACGGCCGACGCATCGGCAGCCAGCAGCAGCCCCAATCCGTGGTCGTACAAGGAGCTGGACAGCGCGCAGAAGCGCAAGTGGGCAGACGAACGCTACGAGTACGGTCTGGAGCTGCAGGGGAAGCGCAAGACCCCCGAGGCGATGGCCGAGTTCGAGAGCGCGCTGAGTCTGAATGACCGTCACGTCGGAGCGCTCGTGGCGAAAGGCAGAGCGCACATGGCGGCGCGCCAGCTCCAAGACGCGGTGGATTGCCTGGAGCGCGCGGTGGAGATCGACCCGCTGCTAGCAACCGCGCAAGATGATCTTCTTCGCGCGAAGAGCATGCTTGCGCACTCTCGACACGTCTCGAGCGACTCTGGCTATGACGAACTGGGCCGAGCACGAGCAGGAACAGATCGAGCCGCAACGCGATCCCGAGACAGACCGTACACGGAGCGACGTGCGGACCAGGATACTGGTAGGGAGCGTCCAAGGAACAAGAACAGTCGCGCTGCTGCTTCTTCAGCAGGCGCAAAGAGTCTGGAGGAGGAGAGGCTGCGAGTACTGCTCGAGGAGGAGGAACGGCGGCGCAAGAGGTCGCGCCAGTCGCGGCGTCGCAGTCGCTCGTACACTTCGGAGTCGGACAGCAGTGGCAGCGACCGAAGTCGCAGTCGCGAGCGTCGACGATCGTCCTCCAAGAAACGGAAGCGCGAGAAGAAGCACAAGAAGGAGAAGCGGAAGCACAAGAAGAGCGGTCGCAAGCGGAGGATCAAGAAGGACAGCGGTCGACACGACAGCGACTCGTCCGGCTCGGCATCGTCGCGCGCTATAGACGAGAACAGACGGAGCCATCGACGCCGGTCCCCTAGAGGCGACAGCAGGAGTCGAGCTGATGAGGAGGACGCTCCTGGCGACCTCCCCGCCATCCTGTCCCGGACGAAGCATCGAATCTGGAACTAGGTCGACGTTTAGGAGCATTCAGTAGCAGCCAACAGCAGGAATAGAGTTTGGACAAAGGTGCACTGCTGTGCTCGATTAGTTCTCCTCGACGCTGATGAGCTTGCTCGCTGTCAAGTCGGTGCCTTGGAGATCGACGGTGACTAGGTTCGGGCACAGGACCCGCGTCGTCTCGTGCTCTAGGAACGTGTCGCCTCGCAGCGAGAGCGCGGTCAGCGCTCGCGAGCGGATGTAGAGATGCGTGAGGCTCTTCAATAGCGACAGGTTCAGCTGCGAGGCCGCCGGCACATCAAGTGCGACGTGCGAGACGCGGTCGCACAGCGCCAGGTCCAGGTTGTGCAGCAGCTTTGACGAAACATGCAGGCGCTCCAGCGCCAGACAGCCGCGCAGCCGAAGGGTCTTGAGCCTGGGAAGCTCGCCCGGGTCGATCAGCACTTGCTCGACGGACGAGCAGCCAGACAGGTCGAGGGTCTCGAGGGCGGGGACCTCGCGCAGGGTCCGCTTGACCAGCGCGCGCGCGTCCATGGTCGACATGTCCCGCGAGGTTATCGCCAGGCGCTCAAGCACCGGGAGCGTCGAGTCCTCGTGGAGACCCAGCATCGCGTGGCTCTGGATGCGCACCGACCGCAAGCTGGCCCCGCAGACGGCCGGTGACTTGATCTGGTCGCACTGCGCGATCGAGAGGAGCTCGAGCGCCGGCCACTCCTGCGTCAAGATGCGCACGTGGCCGTCGTGGAGGCACCAGACCTGCCGCAGCTCGAGCTCCCGCAGCTTCCAGCCGGCCGCGAGCAGCGCGGACAGCGCGTGCGTGAGCGCATCGACCGTCAGTAGTGCCTGGCGGACGCTCAGCCGCCGCACGTTGGGGAACTGGCGAGCCACGTGCACGAGCAGCCCCGCCGAGCGCACGCCCGAGATGGTGAGCTCGAACGTCTGCGCCGGCAGCTGCGCGCGGCAGAACCGACCGGACGCGCGCACGGCGCACAGGTCACGCAGAGCGAGCCATGGAGCCAGCAGACCCAGCACGCCGCCCGCCTGCAGGCCGCCAGCGCGCGCAGCGAGCGGCGGAGCCGCCGCCGCCGCCGACGACGACATGAGCTCTTGCGCGAATGTACCCAGTAATGATGTGGCGTACACATCATGTTGATTTCATTCAATTATATTCAAAACGAACCACAATTAAACAAAAACAAAAAAATACTTGTTTAAATACATGTAGCCATTTGCCAAAGTTCGCAACAATACGAACTTAACGGATTTGTGGCCGCCGAGGTGGAGTGTCACTCATTCGGACGCGGACGCGATGGCGCTGGTCGACGACGACGACGAGCCGCTGGCGCTGTCGAGCGCGGCGCTGGCGGCGCTACAGGAGTTCGCGGCCGAGCGCGGCATCGCGGTCGAGGAGAGCTCGGGCGACGTGCGCGAGGAGATCCAGAAGGCGTTGGACGTGGAGCCCAAGGAGGACTCGTTCTCGTTCGCGTTTGGCGAGATCTCGATCCGACTCAACGGCCTGCGCCGCGACATCGGGCAGACACTGCAGTCCACGGGGCTCACGCTCTGGCGCGCCGGCGACTTCCTCAGCGACTACATGTACGCGAACCGCGCCATGTTCGCGGGCAAGTCGGTGCTCGAGCTGGGCAGCGGGCTCGGCCTCGTCGGCATCCTCGCGTCCTACCTCACGGACAAGCGCGTGGTCATCACGGTGAGCAGACTGCTGCTCGCTCCGGCGCTCGCGCTGCTTGTCGCGCTGGTACTGACGCTGCAGTGGACACTCAATAGGACGGCGACGACGACACGGTCGAGCTGCTGGAGGCCAACTGCAAGCTGAATGAGGTCGAGCACCGCGTTGAGTGCCGCAAGCTGCGCTGGGGCGAGGGCCTCGAGGAGCTCACGGACACGTTCGACATTCTGCTCGGCGCCGACATCATCTACGAGACGGAGTACGTCGTGGCGCTGTTCCAGACGGCGCGCCACCTGATGCGGCCGCCGCGCGGGGACGACCGCGGCTCGGTCTTCGTCCTCGGCTACACGAAGCGCAACGTCTCGATCGACTTTGTCCTGGACACGGCGTCCAGCTTTGGGCTCGAGTGGGACGCGCCCGACACGGACGAGGGCATGTACACGTTCCGCGTCAAGGCGTGAGGGCGGGCGGACGGGTCTGTGGACCACTGAATACAGCGTTGCGGTGATATTTTGGCGATCGAGGTTGGCACGCGCATTGGGGACGTTCATGCTAGTGTACACGCGGGTCACGAGGAGGAAGACGTCGCCGGAGAGGACGCTTTCGACGCGGCCGCCTCGAAGTCGCGCAGGATGCGGCGCTGCTTGGGGTGCAGACTCACGTGCGGGCGCTTGGCGCGCACGAGAGCGATGGCTTCGTCCAGGCTCAGGCCTCGGTGCCGCATCAGGAACGCCACCACGATCACCGTGCTGCGTCCGCGTCCGGCCTTGCAGTGCACGTAGGTGGTCTTCTGCTGGACGTCCACCTGCTCGTGCACGAACGCGACACACCTGCGAGGACGTTAGTGGCTGTGAGACTGGAGGAGCAACAGCTCAGTGTGGGGATACAGTGCAGTCTTGCCTCTGGATGGTCTCGAGCGTCGGCGGGGAGAAGTCGCCTGTAGATCCGACGCACTGCTTCACGCCGGCGCTCTCCCAGTCGGCTGGTTGCCACCACAATGACAGGCGATCCGTCGACAGCAGCGCGTGAGAAGACCGGACAGGCGCGTCACGTACTGCCACGCCACTCACAGGGGGTGACCGGTGTCCCCAGCAAGTTGGGCAGCAGCTCGTGCGGCTGGTTCATCGTCACGACCGCCTGGACGCCTTCTCGGTCTACAAGCTGCGCCGTTGCGAACGTGTTAGAAGGCGAGGTCAAGCCGCCAGCGCCAGCGCCACGTACTCGCTCCAGGTGGCTCTTGTCGCGCAATGGGAGCGCGCCGAGGATCAGACACGGCTCCACCCGGCTCCACCACGGCCGCCGCTGCTCGTGGTGCAGCAGCAGGTTGTACATGAGCGACACGTGGAAGACCTGCGCGCCATCCGATGGTAGTGAGTCAGTCAGCGCCCGGCACCGCAGCTTCCGGCCATCAGCGCGCCGCCTCCCCCACCAGGTTCCGGTTGCTCTGCTCAAGCTGCCGCGTCATCTCCGTCGTCTGCGTCATCTGATCGATCGCGCGCTTGGTGCTCGGCGCTTGGCGCTGCGAATCGCGGAATGGACGGCTCCTATTTCGCGCGCACCGCAGCTGAGAGCGAGCGCTCCAAGACCCGCGGCTTCTCCACCCAACACACGCGCTTCTCCCTCGCGGACGGACCCACTGGGTCACCCAGCAGCGAGCGAGCGAGTGCGTGTCGTTCTTCTTCTTCCTCCTTCTCGGCGCTCGTTGTGACCGGTTCCAAAATTTTCGAGCGCCGTATACACTCGGAAATGCGACGTTTATTCATAGGTACACCGTTGATAGCTACATTCGCACCCGAACATCATGGAGCACCTTTACTCGCCTGCGCCGCCTACGCCGCTGGCGCGAACAGCAAGGGTCGGAGCTGTCCGCCCAGGGCCGCGGGGAGGAGGTGGCGGTGCTGTGGCGCCCGGCGCCTTGGCGGAGCCGCCGCGCGTGTCGAGGACCGCCGGTCGGCAGCTCATGGTGGACGCGCTTGAGACCCCGTGAGTGTCGCCACGGCCATGCCATTGCGAGCGCCAATGGGTAGAGAGGCAGGTGCATAGTAGCCACGCGACTCATTTGTGCCTGGCTTAAGGCCGAGGCTGCGGACGGATTTGGATCTCGCGGTGCTGCAGCAGTGTCTGACCAGCCTCGACGCGTTCGCGTCCGTGGCGCCGGCAGCGGTCCACTGTAAGCGGCGGCTTGGGTACGTCGCCATTGGCGATATCGACAACTGACGCTGCTTCTGACGGTCGAGCAGACTTGGCGACCGAGTGCTCCATCACGGTAGGGCGTCGTCGCCAGCCTCATCCCTCTGCGAGGAACTCACACATCGTGCTGCCGCCGTAGCGCGTTCCGGACGGAGAGGTCCTGTTCTACCAGGTTTGCTACTGTCTGATCTACCTTCTGCTGCTTCAGCAATCGACTGCAGGCGAAGAGTGTTCGCTTATGAGACTCCTCACCGTGATCAGGAAGACCCGATCGATGCCGAAGCCTGTGCTTTTGTTGTGGTGAGTCGGTCGACTCCATGGACATCTCGCCGCTTAGTTCCCCGCCTAACCTTGCACCGGCTCGTTCCCTATTCATCAACGACGCGCAGATCGAGGGCTCGCTGTGCGGCTACTACAGCAAGGCGTTTGCCCAACGGACCAACGTGCAGCTAAGCTTCTCGTCGTGGAACGAGCGGCAGACCAACAGCCAGAGCCTCGTCGTTGAATTTGGCGAGCTGCAGACGACCTACCGCAAGGAGGGTACGTTATTAGAAGCGAGGAAGCAGCAGTTTGTACTTTGTGGGAGACTTTTCTCACCGCACCACATCGACAGACCTTTGCGGCTTCGATGACTTCTTCCTCGCAGCCAATGCATCGGCTAGCGCGGGGCCAAGTCGCTTCTGTCGACGCAGAGGAGTTGTCAGTAGCAGCGACTTCGTTCTCATCTCAGAGTTGACGAAGCACTGATGCTCGGCGCTTTTCACTTTGTATTTCGCCAACAGCACGCCCAAGAGTATTCAATACTGCTCACGTTCGCCAAGGTGAGCAACACACTGCATGCTTTGTTGCAGGCTTGACTTCATACTGAAGCCGCGTCATTTTGGCTGCGTTGGGGAGGTCAGGACAGCCTGGAGCGAGCTGTACACCGCTTTGAGCTGCAGTACCACCAAGGCCAGCTCCATTCCCCCAAGGTTCCGTTGTTTATCTATATGCTTCCCGCTTTCATACGTCTAACGCTCCGTTCGCTATCGTTGCCAGACGACCGGAAAGCCGAATTATAGCCATATAGCCCCACTCGGTCTCTTGTCGAGTCGGGAGTATGGGTCTCTCTTAGCAAATGCGTCAAAGGAGCGACTCGATGCCAACAGCTTGCTCTTCTCGTCTCGAGACAACGAGGCGTCTCGTGGGGACACTGGGATCGTCATCGTTCTACAGGGACGTCTGGATATTTACTTGTGGAGCGAGAATGAGGCGCCTCGAGACACTCGGACAGTCGGAGCGGAGCGTGACACGCGTTTCCCTCCGATCTTAAAGGAGAAGCCGCCCGCTGCCTCAGAGCAGGGATTATTCATTGCTAGCGTTCGACGAGGACACTCGTTCGGAGACCAGACGGTCGCGCTTGGGCATTGCAGCTTCTGGTCGTCATCGCTGGGGGCTTCACTGCCTCCGTCACGAGCAACGATGACAGTCCGAGTACTGGTCGGAGAGCCCGGCACGGAGGTGATATGGATCTCGCGTGTCCTGTATGAGGGTCACCTTCGAAATGACCGGCTGCGCTTTTCTTACGTCCCCCTTGCGTTGCTGGAGTCATCCAGCGCAATCGCGGCACGAGTAGGCACGAAAGTGTGGGAAGACATGGCCTTCGAGTCCAGTACGAAGGGCTTGGGAGCTGCGGATTCCAAGCGAGATGCACAGCAAACCAGCAGACTCAGCCGAAGCTTGATGGCTGACGCGAGTCTCTCTAGCTTCTTCTTCCAGCTCCCCCCGTTGGTGATCGAGCGACTCTGTGCGTGCTTCAGCCTGCTCCAGTTCCCAGCCAGTGAACAGACTCGGCTGATTGAATGCGGACAAGCTATCCACTTCGTGTTCATAGTGATTCGCGGTCGTCTCAGGCTTCTTCGTCCTCCTGAGAGCCCAACAACAACGGCAAATACATCAAACAGACTATCCTCTGAAGTGTCAGCGTTCGGCCCTGCTACCAACTGGTACGACCAAGACAATTGCGTTCCAGGCGATGCCTTTGGGGCGATGGAGCTTCTTAGAGGCCAAACGTCGGCTGTTTACACCGCCGAAGCTGCCGCGGACACGTTACTGCTCTGCATTCCGCAGCTTATCTTTCGTCGCTGGGTGAAATACAGCCCCAGCAAGCTAACCCTCACGCCAGGGAGTGTGCTCGCCAAGCTGGCAACGGCATCATCCCCTACCAAGCTCGTTCGACCCGAGTTCCGCAAGCTATCGGCACTGGTGGGTCAAAGAGCTTCCTATGGTCAATCCCCTGGTGGCCAAGTGCTCCACGATTTGCCTGCTCTACCGGACGGCGTGCCGACGTTGCTGTATCGTCTTGGCGTTCTCGAGTTGCTACCGCGGTTCTTGGGCTCGCAGCTGCTACCATTCGCCGTGTTGGTGCGCAAGCGTGCGGGCGAGACGCTGTTCCAGGAATCGGACGAGAAGCAGGCGCTGGTGGCTGTCGTGTCTGGGTTCGTGTCGATCTATAGTCGCGAGCACATGACGTCGGCGGTCGAGATGATGCAGAACCACCCGTTTTGCAGAGTCGCAACGTTTCCCGGGGATCACACAAACCCCGACGACTACGCAGCGACTATGAGTCTGGATGAGGACGACGAGGTTGGCAGCAGCAGTGACGCTCCTCGCGGCGCCTCCGCTCAGCACTCTCCATCCAAGTTTCACCATCGCTCCGCCACGCACGGACTCCACGTCCATACGTTGGCGCCTCTCAGCGCATTTCGCACGGGAGTCATGCACGATGGACAAATCTGTCCAGGAACCGTCATTGCGCAGACCGACTGCGAGTGTATAGTCATCGATGAGGGTGTCTATAACCACGTGGTAGCGCACCATTCGCCCGCGATCGACATCACGGACGCCTCCGCTTCGTTGAGCAGCGAGACCACGCAGGCTGATGGCGACGGCGTAAAAGAGAGCGCGTCAACGGTACCAGGACCGTCCGGGGCCTCCTGTATTAGCAAATGTATGGAGGCGAGTGCCTTGCCATGGCTGCATCTGTCCGCCCCGAAGAAACAGCTTGCGATTCGGTCCATGCGGCAGGTCGTGTTGACTTCGGGGCAGCAGTGGATCTCCGCCGGTGATCACTTGAATGACCTCGTCGTCGTCGTGTCGGGAACGTTGTCCGTGTTCGTTCGCCAGTGCCAAGAGCTTGCGTCGAAACTGGACGCAAGGCAGCAGTCCATGAAAAGCGTGACACTGGAGCAGACCGTCACGAGCAACTACTCGACGACTTCCCAGCAGCTCTACAGTGACGATGATGAAGAAGAAGGCGGTGCTTCGAGTTTGACGACGGGACTGAGAGGAGCGAAGCAAGAGAGAACGTTTGCCATCCGCCGCCAGCTTTCGCGGCTCACTCGCGAGACGAAATCGAGTATGTCTGGCATCTTCGTTGACTCGGTTCTGGCAGCGGTTGAGGAGGAGAAATTCCGACGGCAGAGCGCGAGTCTGAGCAAAGAGACACCGCCGAGGACGGGTGACCTGCGAGGCACCCAACACGTCACTCCGTTACTCCACTCGGCGATCCATCGAGCCAGCATCAGCCGAAAGTTCAGTATCCAGCGGACAGGACGCCGCCGCAGCCAATTGACCGATCACCAAGGTCGCCATCATCGCGTGGCGTTCCTCTGCCACCTTAGCCCGGGCGACACGTTTGGGGAGGACATACTTGAGCCATCAGGCGCGTGTCAACGAAGCAAACACGACGTGTTCGCCGACGCGCCGATCGCTTTGGCTGGCGGTGACCACACAAATTCAGCAGGCCGGGTTGATCTACTGTGCCTCGACCGTCGCGTGTACCAGGCTATCCTGGCCAAGACGGATGAAGAAGTCGAGTCGGAACTGCGACTGCGGTCAGCGCTCGTCCGGTCCAAGTGGAAGCGAGCTGGAAAAGACGCCACCACTAGCAAGCGCCTCCAGGCTGGAGATGCAGGCGCGACAGAACGCGATAGCGGCCGAACCGCGCAGACGGCAACGCCCAGGCTGCTCACACTGTTCCAGAACCTGGTCAATCAGCGATACCACCTGACATCACGCACCATTGCGGACATCCCGCTGCTTCGCAGCTTGCCGGAAGCAGCGAAACGCGAGATCTGCCTGGTAGCCAAGTTTGAGGCGATCGATCGCCGCTCCGACGCTAACGCTCTCTACAGACTTGACGCTGGTGGCCGCGGGTCGAGCTCAAAGCCGTCCGAGACGCCGTTCTTCATTGTGCTGAGCGGGAGGGTGGCTCTTGTGGGGAGTAACACTCGATTTCACTCCGTCGCTTCTGGGACGGCAGCAGTTGGAGGCGTTGACAGCAGCCACTGGCTCCGAGAAGTGGCTGTCGGGGGTGGATTTGGCGAGTTCGATATCTTTGTGCCTGGCGCGACCCCATGCGTTCTACCAGTAGCGATCGAGGCGACCAAGATGCTGTCGGTCCCAGCGCCAATGTTCGTCAAGCACTGGCCACTAGCACAGCAGATGAAGGAGACCATTGAGTACTTACGCAGTGGCGTGCCAATGTTCGCTGACCTGTCGCTCGACCGCCTCGCGTGTCTGTACGAAATCGTCGAGTTACGCAGCTTCACGCGCGAAGAGAGTACGTTTGCTTCGGATTCACCCCTGTTTGTGCTGCTTGAGTGGCTAACAAGCGGGATTGGCGTGCTGGGATAACTTTAGCGGTGCTCGACCTCACAAACCTCAGCTCTCGTGCGTCTGTCGCCGATTCTATGTGCCTCATCAAGTCCGGAACGTGCTGCATCCGTCGCTATTTGTCACTTGCAGCACCAGTTCCAGTCGACAACGCAGAGCGCTCTCCTTGGACGCCACCAGACTCTCCTACGCCAGCCACTGCACGCGAAGTACGAGTGAAAGCCACCATTGCAGACGTGAACGCCGGCCATTTCTTCTGGATCCAGGCGGATACACACCCGTTCATTCTCGAGGGCGTCTCGGCCGCCAGCACTGTCGCGATCTTCCCAATCGACCGTTTGCGAATGATCCTTCCTCGAGCAAACCTTTCCCGCCTGGACGCGCAGCGCATCGAGATGGAGAGACTTCATCAGAGCCAAGTCCAACTAGCTCACCAAGCAATGGCGGCGCTTGTGAGCGAGAAGGAAGCAGCTGCCTCCACTGCGGCGAAGCTTGCGATGAGGAGCAACGCTACCCACGAAGCCTCCACACATACGGAGTTGCCTGCATTCACCACACGAGCGCTTCCGTTGGTATCTCCAAGAGCACATTCAAGCGGACGCGCTCAGCACGCGACCGGGTCTCTACAAGAAGATGTGCCCATCAAAACACCGAGAGTTCTGCAGTCCACGAGTACCGGGTTGAGTAGTCCCGGCACTCTGCCTCCTTTCTTCGGCGCAGAGGCGCGCCATCCAAGCCATCGGCTGGAGCATTATTACCCAGAAAGCGAGATGCTCGGACTTGCTGGGTCGTTCGCTGGTGATGAGTCTGCTAATAGCGTCGATCCGCCACGTCTTGTAGGTGTCGCCAAGCAAGACGAGGTCAGTCTCGCAGAGTCGACATCACCATCAGCTGGCGGGGTTAACCACGTCGATAGAAAGGACAGAGCCCCGAGGCCGGCCCAGTTGAGCTTCAATGTGTGCATTCCGCGGGTTCCAGACGACAGTGCGGCGCTCTCAGTTACTGGACTGGCTGCCGAATGTCGGCCTCGCACCCCTCGCGCTGGAACACCCAAACAGCCGCAATGTACGCCGATAAATCCATGGAGGCTCATTGGCGGCAGCTTCGCGGCTAGTAACGGAGCGAGGATCGAAGTCGGTCTCCTACCATATACCCCACAGGACGGTAGCGAATGGTCTGGCGAAAGCTGGACTGTCTTAGAGGTCGACCTGCGCGCGAGAGTAGCCGCGAAGCTCTCGGACGTGAGCTCTCCACTCCGCACGATCTCTCTGATCCCGTGCAAGCCAGGCAAGCGGTCCATTTCGGGTCTGCAGTTCCAAGTCCCTGCGTTCTTTCCTGACAATCGAGCCGAGGAGATTGCCCAGTTATTCTCTCCATTGGCGCCTCATCCGGCGCTGAAGGGCGGCACTCACCGTCAACGCTCAGCTGCATCAAAGAGCCTTGATGGACCTCCTAGCGTCCGAGTACATACGCCAGAGTTGGTGCGGAAGCAAGGTTTTCTCGTGGTCGCTGATGCGTCCTTCGGTGCAAATAACGCGCGGATACTCCTGTCAGGGAGCCGGCGCTTCTACGTGCTCGTGGGACGAGAGCTGCGCGAGTACCCAGACACTGTGGTGCTGCAGAACTTGTCCAGGGAGCGCTGGACAGCAAGCTACACTCTCTCCAACGCTCTGAGCAAGGTAGTCGACGTGCGCAGCGGTGCTTTCCCGGTATTTGATCTTGTGCGAGCGCAGAGCTTCCAGCTGGTCGTCGACGGCCAAACGTCCTTAGTGTTCACGGCGGCGTCGCAAATGGAGCGCAAGCAGTGGATGGCTGCGTTGCACGAGGCCTGTTGCCTCGCCTCCGACAGCAGCCAAGCGAGCCCGTACCCCAGTATTAAGCCGGTGCGAGCGCCGGAGGAACCAAAGCTGACGTCGACTCCTCGAGGTCGAAAGAAGACGGCGGCCATAAAGGCGAGCAACAACAGCGCCGAGGAGGACGCTATGCCAGTGGAGTACTGCATCTCATGATCGCGCACTTGACGAGCACAAGGACAGCACGACAGCGTAGCGGCTGGCTAAGGCAGCGGCTTCATTCCCACATCCCCCCTCTGTCTATCCCTGCTGGTTCGAAGGCAGCCTAGGAGAAGTCGACGTTGGGGTACCACTGCTTGAGCGTCGCGAGCAGCTCGGCGTAGCTGTCGTCCACCACGCGGTTGACGAGCACGGCGTCGAACACGCCGGGCTGCTGGCCGAACGCGACCTCCTTGGCCGCGTTCTTGGTGCGGACCTGGATCTTGTCCTCCGTCTCGGTGCCGCGGCCGCGCAGGCGCTGCTCCAGCTCGTCCATGGACGGCGGCGCGATGAACAGGAACTTGGCCGGGATGCCCGAGGCCTTGACCTGCTGCACGCCCTGGATGTCGATGTCCAGGACGCAGATCTTGCCCTGCTCCTGCACGTTCTCCACGGCGCGGCGGCTCGTGCCGTACACGTTGCCGTGCACCTCGGCGTGCTCGAGGAAGAGCCCGGCCGCGATCTCGGCCGCCACCTGCTCCTTGGTCGTAAAGTGGTACGCGACGCCGTCCAGCTCGCCCGGCCGCGGCCCGCGCGTCGTGTGGCTCACCGAGAAGCCGAACGTGTTGGGGAACCGCTCGAGCAGCAGGTTGATGAGCGTGCCCTTGCCCACGCCCGAGGGCCCGGCGACGACCAGCGGCGCGAGCTGCAGAGCCGACAGAGACACGCCAGACGTTAGAAGAGGCGGACGAGGCGCTCGCAAACGCTCCGGAGCGGCCGCACCCCCGCGGTCGGCGGCTGCGCGGCCGAGAAGTGCTCGGCGGCGAAGGCGAGCACGTCCGCGGGCTTCTCGAGCAGCAGCGCCGACATGAAGGAGCTCAGCAGCGTCTTGATCTCCGGGTGCGCCGCCACGTACGCCTCGTGGTCCTTCTTGATGGCCTCCTTGCGCTCGTTCAGCACCGCCAGCTCCTCGAACGACAGCGCATCGAGCGCCTTGCCTGCGTCCTCCTCCGCCATTGTTCGCCGTCGTTCCAGGTGGAAATGGCCATGGGGGGTACACGTGGAAAGGGGACGCAGATCGAGCGTACCCCCCATCCGGTTACAGTTACGAATGTGCGGGTGTAGCCATCGACATCTTCGAGCAGACAAGCATGGAACAGATGCACACTCCTCTCTGTTGGTGGCTATATGACGCCCCTCTCGGAGGCCTGGCCCTACTCACTGGAACACGTTGGACGACGTCGCCGACAGGTTCACCTCCTCCTCCTGCGCCGGCGTGTCGTATGCGTTCGCGGGCGGGTAGCCGACCGGAGCGGCTCCCATTGGCGCCGGGGCCGCCGCGGTCGCTGCCACGGCCCTCGGGTTGAAGATCTTGAACTGAGGAGGACCACGAGGAGCAGCAGCCTGCGGAGCGGCAGCGCCGTAACCCGGGTACCCGCCCATCGCTGGTGGACTTCCGCGGGGCATGGCCGAGTACGGGTTACTCCCGTCGACTGCTGCCGGCGGCGCTCCCATGCCGTCGCTGCCACCAGCGACCGGAGCCTGAGGGGCTTGCTGCGCGAACGCAGGGGGCGGCGCCGTCACTTTCACCTCCCTTGTGTTACCGTACTTGGCCGTCAGCTCCTCGTTGCCGACGCTCGTGCCGAAGCCGTCTGCCTGGATCGGCCGGTACTCGCCGCGCTTGATAAACTTGGCCTGGGCACCCGCACGAGGGATCGCGCTGTGCGTCGAGGCGACGTACAGGTGGCTGTGCTGGGGCGGCGGGCCGGGCATGGCGCCCATGGGAGGCGGCGCCATCCCGCCTCCGTACTCGCCGCCCATGGGCGGCGGCGCGATCACCGGCCGAGGCGCCATCGGGTCCGTGGACGGCGTGATGCCAGGCGGGAGCATGGCGGCGGCCTGCGCGGGGTCTTCATGCCGGAACTGCAGCGGCAATAAATACTGGCGGATGCGGTCTCCCTTGGCCACGTCGTACGCCGTGCGGCCTTGGCGGTTGCGCATCGCCGGGTTCGCGCCGTGGTCCACGAGAAACCTGACGACCTCCTCGTGGCTCTGCGCGGCCGCGTAGTGCAGCGGCGTGTTGCCGCGCGGGCACGCCGTGTTGACGTCGACGCCGCGCTCGAGCAGCACCTCGAGGATGCGGGTGCGGCCGAAGTACGCGGCCGTGTGGATCGGCAGGTTCCCCGCTTGGTTCGGCGCGCTCGGGTCGAGCTGCGCCTCGTCCAGCAGGTGCATGAACTTGCTCTCCAGACCCTGCTCGATCGCCGCGTGCAGCTCCTGCTCGGGCGTGAGCGTCGGCGCCAGCATCTCGCCCAGGTTCTTCACGTTCAGCTTGTCCGCGATGAAGCTGAACATGGCGACTCGGCTGCCAAGAGGAAAAGGCCGTGAGGTGGAGGAGAGACTGGCGAGGCCTGGGGCGCGGCCTGGGGTGCGGCACGGGCGGCGGAGGAGCGGGGCGGCGCGCCGCGAATGACGCTGACCTTCTCGCTCTTCCTCCTACGTGGCGCGAATGCACGTCTGCTCGCCCGATTCGCGAAGGGCCCTCTATTCGAGTGATTACATAAAGTTCGTACTTTGCCTCGTCGTGATTGGTTGACTCGATGAACATGCACGTAAACGAGCCAATCAAAGCGAGTATATAGCAGAGCACCCGAAAACGCGTGCACAGTTTGGAATGTGCGAACCTAACACTGCGAACTTTGCACGTGAACTTCAACGCGAACAGCCCCAAGCTACAGTTGGGCGGGAGGAGGCGCGTTCATTTCCATGAAAGGCGACAGGGTGTCGGCCGCACTCGCGCATTTGCTGCTGAGACCAGGATCTTTGACCCACCCAGGATGGAGCTGCCGCAGCGCGCCGCCGATATCCCGTCCAAGCCGATGAGCGAGGTCCCTGTGGACCGCCCAGCGGACGAGCGCAGCCCGCTCATCCAGAACCAGCAGCTCGTCGTGTGCACGCTGTGCAGTCGCGCGGTCGGGAAGCTGGACCGCGTGAAGCAGCTGCGCTGCGGCCACCTCTTCCACGCGCAGTGCGCCGACGAGTGGCTCGAGCGCAGCTACTGCTGCCGGGAGTGCGGCGTCCAGGCACTGTTCCCCATGGTGTCGGCGCAGGCAGTGCACGAGGCGCGGCGCGCGCCGGACGCGTCTACCTCCCGCGTCGAGGCCGTGCCGGTCGCGGCGGTTCCTCTGGACGGCACCGACGCGAACCGGTACGCCGCGTGCCGCAACTGCGGCGCGGTGTTCTATCGCGACTCGCGCACGATGAGGCCCGACACGAACGCGTGGTACCGCTGCCCAAGCTGCCGGCGCCTGGACGTCGCCGACCTCATCTGGAGCAGCTGCAGCCTCCAGTGAATCCCGGCGTGGTCGATGCCAGGCGGTGGAGCGACGGCAGCCGTGGCGGTACAGTACGTGTGCGGACTCGAGTGAGGGCGATTGAAAGCGTCGAATGCAGTGGTTTGCAGCGTTTTCAAATCTTGTCAATCGCCATTTACCAGAGGATGGTGGTTTAAATACTCTTTGACAAATCACTGTCACTATTTACGTTATCTCGATATAGTGACAAATGAGGCTTTCAAACGGTGGCTCGAGGTTGCTGTTTCCGAAAATCCGAAAACGATGAGCGGCAAGCGGGCGAAGAAGAAAGGGGGAGGCAGCGCCGCGAGGCCGCTCAAGCGCGTCATGCTCACGAAGGGCGACTGGCTCGGTGCGTGTCTTGCTGCCCGTGTCTCGCTGCGTCTGGCGGTGCCCTTCCGCCTTCATATGGATGCGTGGGTCGCGCGTTGCTGACTGGGACGGATCGGTCGGTTGTGTGCCTGTCGGCCGCGCTTGCGGGCCTGTAACAGACGTAATGGACTCGGACGGCGTGTGGAACGTCGCGCGTGTGCTCAGTGTGCCGTCTCCGGGCGAGGTGGGCGAAGCTCTCACATACTATGGCCATCAAAGCGCCGCCAAGAGTGGCGGTTAGCTGGCCGAAAGGCTCACGGGAGCTTTGGATGACGCCCAGGTCGAGATCAAGTACGACGGGTGGCCGCCAGAGTATGACGAGGTCGTGCGCATCGACAGCGACCGCGTCGCGCCGTACCACACATACACGTGGTCGGTCAAGTGCTGGGTGCGCTATCTAAACTGGCCGCTGTGGCCGTCGCTGGTGCGTGCGGCGCCATGTCCGCTGCTCTTGACGCACATTACCGAGCTTACTCTTTCGTGTACCACCCACCACTCATGCAGATTACGATCCGTACGCCGGGCAACGAGAAGGGGGTCGAGCACCTGCGCCGAGAGAATCGACTCTTCGTGGACTTCCTCGACAACCCTGATTTCAGCAAGCGCGATCGGTAACTTTGGCGCGAGTGCTATGATAGTCGGCGCGAGCAGTACCCCACTCATATCTAACCTGCAATGTGTCTGAGGCAGGTGCTGGAACCCGAAGCGCAACGTGCGGGCGTTCGACAAGGATTTTGATGAGAATCGCAAGCATACCAACGGGGATCTGTTCGAGAACTCGCTGCAGCTCATGTTGCAGTCAAACGCGGCCAAAAATATGCCGAAATTCTCCAAGGGAACGCTGCCGGCACAGTATGCATCGTCCGTGACCGAGCCTGTCTCGGAGACTAGACGCACCATGGGCGAGAACTTGTGGCTGAGGAACTTCGCCAACAACCGCGAGCGTCATTTTCTTACCCATGTCTACGAGGACATTGGGATCGAGCCACGAGATGCGCTCGGACACGACTTCTCAGATTCGAGCGATGGTGAGCACGAAGCAGCGACTGCTAGCGGCCCTCACTTCGAGGAGCCGCTAAAAATCGCGTACAAGTCGGAAGACGACAGCGAAGGTGCTGTTACGAAGAAAAAACCTGCAAAGAAGGCACGGCGGCCGAAGACACTAACGCCAAAGATTGAGCCGAAAGAGACCAAGCCAAAGATTGAGCAGCATCCGATGTCTCCAACCGGTCCTGGCAAGCTCTTCCCGTCCGTCCTCGTCATGAAAGATGAGATTATCGTTGTCGATGATGATGATGACGACAGTGATCGCTATGACCCGAAGCATAGCTCGAAGCGACCGCGTCTGTTGTCAACGACACGGTCGCGGCGTTCATCGACATTGAGAAAAGACTCACCCTCGTCTTCAACACCACGGAAGACACCACCCAGGATAACCACGCCAAGAAAGGCTCCAGTTGAGCCGGTTTCACCAAGGAAGGCTTCGTCTCGCCCGCCTTCAGCAAGAAGAGGTTCGCCGGCCGTTGCGATATCATCTGGTAAAAAATCAACTACAGCAAAGCCGGCTGATATGGAGTCAAAGAGAAGGTCACCGGAGAACTCCAGTAACGACGACAATGGTGTGCTCCCTGCGGAAACCTCGTTTGAGCCCGACGCGAAAGATGTGCCTCCAAGGCGCAGTGGGACGCCGCAGAACCGGAAACTCCCGGCAAAGGAAATTGCGGCCAAAACGCGGGAAGATCGAAGTCGGCGCATGGGTCATGACGACAAAACGGATGGCCACAAGCAAGCATGGTTGGACATGCTGAGCCAAGCGGACGCCAAAGGTACGGCGAGTGTGCATTTGATCCAGTCCCTCACGCTTACTGTTGGCTGCGTTCATCATCTCGACTAGGCCCACCAGTTGTACGCATATCGGAGGAGCAAAGCGAAGCCAAAAGCGATCGTGCCGATAGCAAGAGCAGTAACAAGCGAGTACCGAGCGCCAGAGCAGCAGCAAAGCGAACATCACTAGACGCGGAAGTCGTTGGCGAGTTCGAGAATTCGTTCATATGTGCGACTCATTTCGGATCTGCTCTTGCATTTGCTGGTCCTGCCGTAGTTATTAACCATTTGTGTCTCCTGACTTGCAGCTCCAGATTATACTTGGATGGACAATGGCATCGAGTACGCAGGCAATGAAGAACCGGCAGTCGAAGAGGATTCTGCCAAAGACCCGCCGGCGCTATCTGTTTCACCGATGCAAAGACGGAAAATGCTGCTGGTCTCGCCCAAACGCAACGCAGCTCACCCTCGTCTCATGGTTGAAAGCTACAATGTGATGGATGTTGATCCTGTCGAAAGCCGAAGCTCTCCTCGAGTTCCTCCCACGTCGACCAAGGCCCAGCTTCCCACGAAGGCTCTGGTATCCGTCGACGCGACCTCTTCAGCAGCCCATCAGAAAAAGCCGGCGAAGTCTCAGTCCAAGCGCTCACTTCTTGAGCAGAGCATCGCTGCAGCACAGGCAGTGATGGCCTCAATGGGAACAAGCAGACAAGATGACCTTCTAGAGCCCTCGGTTCCAGCGCGGAGAAAGCGGTTGAAGGTGACAGCACGAACTCGTACGTGATGACGTGGCGGTGCTTTTTGTGGAGGACAAAGGTCCTAACGGTGCAATTGTACTCTTTCGCGAACAGTCCAAGCAGATATCCAGCGTGCGGAATCACTCCCAGTCCAGGCTTCCGAGTCCAGATCTACGGTGGCTATGGGAGCCTCGCCTTCAGCTGTTGGGTTCAGTCTCTCGGCAGCGCCGTTATGGACACGGCCAGCTCCTGAAGCAGGTTGGTGCATGCTTCATTTATGACCTTGTATGGTGTTCTTTGCTGTTGGCGTCTAACGCCGAATGCCCATCCGTCCAAGGACCAACCAATCCAACGCGCAGTAGCTGACTGTTCTGCTGTAACGAATATTCCTGCAGATGCAACACGCAGGTCGGACAGCGATGACGAATCAAAGATGAGTGCGATTCCGGACCCTCCGGTGATCGAGTCGGCAGAAAACTCTTCCGTTCGAGCGGAGTCTCTCGACGGCGAAAGTAGTATCCCGTCTACTCTTTCGAAGCCGTCCACAGTGAATGCAACTCCTGCGTCAGCGGACTTTTCGCGCGGGCATGACGACGGCCTCGAGCAGTTGCTGATGGCCAGCGATAGCATTTCGCTTCAGACTGCGATGAAGCCGCCGGAGGTCGTTCCTGATATTCCGCGCCGTTTTTGTATGATGCGGGTCGGAGACCGAGGTACGTTGTTGATTCGTATTAGTGCACAATCCATTGCTGATGGTAGTCTGACTGTCTGTCTGTGTTGCGATCCAGTGGGGTCAGCGATGAATGCCCAGACTAAAACTCGCACGTTGCACGGCCTCCAGCATTCGTTCATACTCGTCTCAGCCCCTCATAAGTTTGGCGACAACAGTAGTCCGCCACTGAGCCTCGATGCTACCGCAGACCCGAGAAGCGACAGCGGCAGGAGCGATTCCGTTTCATCGGCCTCTGCGTCATCATTGGCGCAGTCAATGCTCTCCTTGAACGGCACGGCGTCGCCTTCAGCAGCAAGCAAGACTTCGTCGCGGCCTCCACCTCCGCCAGGTGCATTGTTCGACTCGAGTGCCGGATTCTCCATGCGCTCGTGGTTCAAGCGCAGCGTGTACGCCAGCTTCCTCAGCCCACAACACCATGATTGAGTACCGACGAGGCTTAGTGGAACCGGAGAAGAAGCCCGAGGGTGTGAAGCAAAGTACTCTAGTGTTTGGCGATGCTCCTGTGTTGCTTACCATCCCATTTGATGACGACGAGTGGGTTGCCTCGCGCAGGGCCGACTCCAGACTTCAGGTCGCGGCTGGACAGAGCGCTCCGAGTGGAGTGCGCAGGTGAGCCGGAGGATCTTGTGTCCATTCTATTTGTTGCGAACCTGTCTATTCCTGTCGACAGAATGGATGCAGTCTTTACCAACTCCCGCACGGCAAGTTCTTCGTCGCACTGTCCGAGATGCTGAGCTGCGCGTCTATATAGTGGAGCGTGGTCGAAGCCACGGTTGCATTCATGAAGACCCAAAGCATCGGCAAGGGATTCCTGGATGTCCCCGATAGCGCAGTACTGATCGTGGACGATCACAGCGCTCGATCTCTCGTGCAGCTGCCCCAGCAAGAGCACCGACCGCCACTGTACTCACAGCGCCAGTCCCCACTGATCCAGTCGCACGGCGCGTCGCCCTTCCTCGAGCGAACATGGGAGCGCTTCGGCATCCAGGACCTGGCGCACGAGTGGATCACTGTGTTCCAGAGTATGATCGGCGCCGAGTCCGGCCTCCAAGGCGCTCGTCACCAGCAGCAGCCAAACAGTTCGCCTCGACGTCGCCAGCCCAATGGAACACTCGGCAACATGAAGCTGTTGATCCCGCACACGGTGCTGCTCAACCCCAGCGGGTGCGTACTCGACTGACAGTTCCACCGTGGTGCGCATGGAACTCATGCTGCCACTTCTCTCTAGCCAGCCGAGCTTGTGGTTCGCCACCTCCTCATCAGGGCGGGTCAAGACCAGGCAGCTCGTGGCAAGTACCTCTGCCGTTCGTAGCTGGTTCCGTGTAGCTAGCTGAGCCGTTGTGGATGCCGTGCAGCACGCGACGCCGCGCGAAATCCTGCGCGCGTTTACTGCCAGTCGCGCGGCTTCACGAGAGGAGACGGACATTGTTGCTATTCAGCGCATCGGATTCCAAACGCGAATGCTGACGTTGACCGATCTCCAGGTACACCCTCGACACTATCGGTCATGTAGACACAACATGCAGGTATTGACTGATGCTTCAACACACATACGCATAGATGCTTTGTCGCGAGATGGAGAGGACTCGGGGCGTTTTGCAGCTCCCACAGCTCTCTCCCCGGTCACGAAGCGACATTAAAGATGGCACAAGTGACAACAAATCCGATGCTGACGACGCGGAGGATGCTACGGAACGGGAGACATTGCCCGCCAATCTGGCAACAGCATCGCAAACATCCGTGCGCAGCTTCTGTCTACAGCAGTTTGTGCCGCGCTACGGTGGCGTTCGCTTCTTCGCAGTTTGGAGGCAGCGCCAGCCACCGCGCCACCACAACCAACATGCGCACCCGCTCGCAGGTGATCGGAAGAATGCGGTGTCCAACTTACGCGCTGCGGGGTTTCGGTCTGCGCGCGAGGCGGGACCCCAACTACCCGGTTCACCGCGCCTTCGCCACATCCCGCCGCACACGACAGGAGTCGAGAGCAAACGAACCAGCGCGTTGGTCTGCGACTTGTTCCTTCAGCGGTACCCAGTCACCGCCATGCCGGCCATTATCCACGCCAGTGTTGATGGAGAAGCACGCAAAGAGCCAAGCGAGGACGAGAGCGACGATACCATCGACGGTGTCGACGAGCAGCGCGAACTGGGAGGAGAGCGCGGCGACTGGCAGCGCTGGATGGACCACGTCGAGCGCGACGAGAAGCTCGTACCGCTGCGCATCAGTCGGCACTCGACGCGGCGAGAGCACGCCAGCGCTGGCGAGATCGATGCCAACGACAGGAGCAGCGCCGACGACAGCGACGAGGAGCAGCGCGACCTCGCGAGTGCCAAGGGCGTACTCGAGCGCTTGGCACTCGATCCGAACATCGTGCTCCCTCAGCTGTTCTGTATGAAACGCGTCACGGTCGAGCTGCTCGGCCGCGTCAACGACGTTGCGAGCACGATCGCCTCGCCTCGCCGCGCTGTCGTCGCTCTGGCGTGCGAGTTCTTCCTGGACGCACGCGACAGACAAGCACACTTGGCGGGCGTTGCAGGCATCCAGTGGGAAGGCTGCGAACCGACGTGGGAGTCGCTGCGCTTCCAGGACGCGACGGCCGCCAAGCTGAGTGCCTACTACTCATCATCTGCCGCCAATGGAGAGCAGCGCAACGGCGATGACGAGCCGGACAGCCGCTGCGTGTCGAAGAAGAAGCAGCAGCACGAGTTGATGATGCTTCGGCTGTTCGACGAGCTGAACCCTCGCTTCCCGTCGGTCCGATCGCCTATGGTAGACGCAGCGCAGTGGAAGTTCCGGTCGGCGCTGCTGCCGCCCGACGCGGCGCCGCGGTTCGTCGGCGCCGAGGTGCCCAAGAAGTTCCGGCGAGGTCGCTTTCAGCCGCTGCTTCGCCCCGAGCAGGCAGTGTCGGTGAGCCGCCTGCATCTGTCGCCTCGAGCGCCGTCGCCACTTGCCAGCGCGGTCCGCCACCCTCTCTCGCGACGCTTTGCCGCGGACGAAGACGCCTCTGGATCAGCGGAGAGGAGTCCGAAGAAGCCCACAAGCCCGCCTCGTTACTGCTAATGGCGATGCGAGACAATGATGCGAAGGATCAAGCGGGAAGCATTCACATAAGGTGACATTGCCGACAGAGCTGGGAGCCTAGAGCATCGACATGACGTGACGAGGCGGCTTACTCGTTGAAAACCGCGCGCAGTCCGTGCACGAACCAGCGTTGGATGGTCCACGGCTGCTGGTCGACGACTTCGCGAGACCCGCCGAGCCACGGCGCGTACCGCTGTTCACTGCTGACTGGCGAGCGAGCTTCTTCGGTCGTAGCAGGTGCGAAGGCGCATCCTCGCTCCGAACGCCGCTGCGGGGCAGCGTAGCGCTCCTTGCGCCGACGGACTATGCCGTCGCGGGCCCACTCCCAAGAGGCCGGACGATCTGCACTTGCTACCGGGTTTTGACCGACACTATGCGCTTCGCTTGGGCCATCCAGGTTTCCGTCGGGGTCCATGAGCGCTTTCAAACGAAAGCTCTCGATGGGTTGCGACCAGTTACCGTTCAACGTACCGGCGTCGAAGTTCCGCTTCACCTCCGGCGCGTCGATCCCGAACTTCTGGTCGGGAAGCTGCTCGCGGTTGATGACGACTTGGAACGAGGACGCGACAGCAGCCGAGGAGCTGGAAGCGAATGTTGACTCAAGCAGTTCCTCGATTACTACGCCCGGCGGAACCGCATGCAAAGGCAACAATCACGACACAAAGCAAGGCTTCATCAACACTCGGAACGCCACGGGTCCTGTGGGGGAAAAGGGGGGAGACGGTAGATCGCTCAGAAGCCAACGTGTATCTATCCGTAGCGCATTCCCACGGTGCGGACTAGACACGAGTGGCATCGAGAGCGAACACCCACACGCAGGCGCAGACATACAGAGAAGAGGGGAGATCAACCTTTGACACGGCGCGCGCGCGTCCGGCGCGTCGGCATCACGTACTCGCGACGGCGCTTCTGGGTCGAACGCGAGCTTCGCCGAGCAGGGCTCTCCTCCTCCTCCTCCTCCTCCTCTTCCTCCTCCTCCTCTTCGTCGGCGTCCTCCTCGTCCGCCTCGGGCTCTTCCTGCTCGTCGCTTTCGTCGCCATCTGCAATCAATGAAACACGTACGATCGTTAAACGTGCCACCAACATGGCAGGGGCTTGCCAGGCTCGCCGACAAAGCAGATGATGCAGCGTCGACCGCCACCATAACTTGATCCACGTACCGTCATCGCCACGGTTGTTGGAGGCATTCTTCGTAGTACGCTTCGCCGCCGTCTTGCCCTTCTTCTTGCCCTTGGCTGCAGTCTTGCCCTTGGCAGCGCTCTTAGGCGCACCCTTCACGGTGTCCTTGCTCGAGCGACGTCCGTCCCCATCGTCGTCGTCCGCTTCCTGAATCTCCACTTCCTCGTCCTCTTCGCCCGAACCGACGTGCTCGGCCGCGTTCTTGGCGCCCGTGTAGCCGTACAGGACGCGGTAGCGGTCGCTGAACTTCCTGTAGGCCTCGAACCAGTTGCTCGGGTCAAAGTTTTGCCGCTGCACCGCGAGCGGCACGGCCATCTTGCTCGAGTACTCGATGGGCAGCGTCCCCGGCCCCGAGAAGAGCAGCGGCGACTCGCCCGCCGCCGCGCGCTGCGTGCCGAGCACGTACTCCGGGAACTTCTTGCCCACGTTCTTGGACGCGCGCTCCTCAAAGCCCTCCTGGAAGGACTCGACCGCCTTCTTCTGCATCCAGCAGCGCGAGCGCTTGGACTCGTCGAACGAGTCGAAGAACTCCACGTACAGCTTCTTCTCCTCCTCGAGCCCGGCCGCCGCGCTCTTGGTCGTCGGCGCGCGGAGCACCACCTGTCGTACGGAAAGGCTCCACGTTAATTAGCCGCCTTCAACGGCAGATGGCACGTATAGTTGGCCGTTGGATACGGCTGAGCACGCACGAAGGCCGGCCACCAGGGCCACTTGTTGAGCTTGGCCCAGCACTTCTTAACGAGCGTGTACGTGTGCAGCGGCGCGAGGCGGTCGGCCGACACGAGGATCCACTGGTTGTACTCGTCTCCCCAGCCGTCGTACTTGATCTCGACCTGGGCGCCGTCGTTAGTCGTTAGTAGGCTCACACACACTGACAGATAAAGGCAACTGCCGCGCGCCAAACACGCACCATGTCGTCCGCCTCGGCCCCGACGTCCGCCACCACGCCAGTGTTCCAGATGCCCTCGTCGTCCAGCACGTCTACCGCCCATGGCCCACGCAGACAGATCCAGGGGACGTGAGCGAGAGACAAAGGGGAATGAACGAATGACTCCCCCTCTTCTTTCTTCTTGCGAGAAAGGCCGGCGCGGGAGCTTTGCTACAACTTCAACGCACCGACGCGGAGCCCGATCTCGAGAGGGATGCCCGTCGCCATGGCTGCTATACGACTCGAGAAGCGTGGGCGATGCTCGGCGGCCGGATCGGGGGTGCGCGGGCGATCCGGCGGCGCTTGCTTCGGCGCGTTTGGTTTTCCCGCCTTTGGCCCTTCCGCCTTCTTTGCAAGACCAACACTCTGGTTCAATTGACAGACATCTATAAACATCTATGTTATTTTTTGTAGTGACATACATCAACATATACGCACATTTTATTAACTTTGCACAATTCAATTTGTGCAAAATCTGTATAAATATGCAATGTATCTATGGCGAAGTGACATGTCACTAAATCACTAAATTGCAATGCATGTTGAAGTCGATGACGAGTCACTGGTCCAGTGGTCCGATAGTAAAACCAAACCTGCACTCAGTTGTACTGTAGAACACGGTCTGCGTCCTGGACGGCTTCGGCGGTAAGCATGACGCCTAACAGCGATGCTTCTTCGCAGTCGAGAGAGCATGGCAGCGCGCGGAGGCATCGCGACTGGCATTGGAGGTGCGGCCTCCCTCCGTGCCTCGCCGCAACCTCTTCGAATTGCTCCGCGACTGACTGAGAGTCGACGTGGCGTTTACCTCCAACCTCGACTACCGCGACGCGCGCCGCTCGGACCCATTATTCGCAGGCTGCGACGCCCAGCCCCGCGAAACCTGGCATAATCTCGCTGAGGCCGAGGATGTCGAGGACGAGCAGCGAGCGGGGATGCAGGCAACGGAGCTATGGCGAAGCTCGCTCATGCACTATGCTGCGTGCAGGAGGCAACGAAGCGTCTCGCCAAGAAGCGTCCAGAAGCGGAGCTGCGAGCAGAAGGAGGCGATGATGGAGTAGTTGCACACACGATCGCGTTGTTGCATGCTGTGCAGTTGCATTCATTGTGCTCCGCTTCATGGCGCAGACGGCGCGCGCTCCAGCCACGGGGGCTCCGCCTCCTCGGCCTCTTTCTCGCTCTCAATGAGCTTGTCGAGCATGGAGCTCCGCGCCGAGAGCTGCAGCTGCAGGCCCTTGGGCTCCCTCCACACCAAATGACAGGGTTCGAAAATCGTCGGCGGCCATGGGTGTGCAATCGGTTGAAGCAGCACAAAGTGGGATTGGGGGGCAGATGACATACAAATTTCAAGTCCTGCGACACTGTGGATAATGTCGCTGGTCTACATTTCGACGCCATTATAGATGTTCAGCGGGAAGAAAAAACTTGAAATTGATATGCGATGCCGGTCAAAAGGCGCGACATGCATTCAGCGCGATCGGACTCCGAGCACGTGCCGTCGATGGGTTTCATTCGCTCGTTGCCGTGCTCAAGGCGCGCGCGGCGAGTGCGAGCCAGCCCGCGCACTGTACTGCGTGCCGAACGCTCCATGGGACGGATTGTCGATGCGATGAGAAACGGGCCAGGCGACGGGTGGCCGCCAGCGATTGTCCATCGGCCCGGTCCCCCCCTTGAGCGAGGCCGTCGTCCATTCGGCCAGGTCTCTTCACTGTAGATAGATTCGACACGGCACCAGCGACCTCATGTAGGTGTTGTACCTACTACACCGAACAATGCAGTTAGCACTCGAGTTGCAGCACGCGAACGAATCAGTGCTACAGCGCGCAGGATACAGGCGAGAGGCACGCCAGTCTTGCCGAATCTCAGCGTGGATCGTGTCAACAATCACCGCTTTCCAATCCACACGCACGTGCACGGGACAGCAACGATGTGGGATAATAAATACTCTAGCTGTTCAGGTTACGTTTGGGCTCGGCCCCGAGCTTCTATCGCTAGTGGCGAGGGAGCTGGAGTCCTGGCTCCAGCTCTCGAATCTATCTGTCTGTCTACATCTCCAGGTCGAAGATGAGGTCCGTGGGGTCGGCCGGCCGAGTCTGCTCGGGCTGCGCCTGCGTCGAGGACGGCGCCGCGTGGGCGGCCGAGAAGCGCTGCATGTCCTTCCGCCAGCACACCGAGCACTCGTTGCAGCTCGGGCACTCCTCGTCGTCGTCCTCGACCTCCCACATCTCCTCGCTGCTCGGCTCGTAGCAGCGGTGGGTCTGCGACGGGATCATGACGGGCGTCGTCTGCTGGGCCGGGCGCGCCGCCTCGAGCTGCTTGTGCGCCTGCATCTTGCGCTCCCAGTTGAGCCGGATGAAGGCCGAGAGCAGCTTCTGGTCCTCGCTCGAGAGCGTGCTGTCACCGCGGTCCGACTCGCAGTCCGTCTCGTCGTCCGACAGCGGCACGGGCTCGTCGGCCGCCAGGCGCTTGGCCGTCGGCAGCGCGCTCGCCATCGGCAGGCTCTGGGTCTGCGGCTGGGTCCACATGGTGCGCGTGCGGTCTTGGTGCTCGCTCGGTCGCGTTTTTGGGAATGCGCCGCCGCCGCCGCCGCCGCCGGAGACGCGGGCGGGTGCCAAGGGTTTTCGGAACGTACCGAGCGCCAGTATCGGATAGGGTACAGCGGAGTTGGACTGCCCAATCCGACGACCGGAAGCCCGAGATGCAACCAGTCGGCTCCAGCTGGCGCGCGTGAGTGATTGTGCCGCGAGCGTTGCCACGCCGAAACAGATGCCTGGCCGCCAGGATTCGCGCTGATTCGCCGCGCCCGTTGGTGACGCGGCCGTACGCGCGACGTAATTGGCGGATAATCGATGCAGCGTCGGATTGGGCGAAAGCGAATCACGGGTTGGCGGCCACCGCTCGCGCGCACGCGGGCCGCCCCGTCTGCGCGCCGTCGGCCGCGTCATGACCCTCGTCACGAGCCAGATGGCCAGCGCGCAAAGATTCGCACAGGTTCGAAACTTGACTGCCGACAGGGGGCATAGTCCGGGCAAGTCAATGGACCGCCGCCCGGTGTTGATTCCCTGAATCTTCGCGGCGCAGCCAACCAACCTCAAGCCGCTTCCGGCAGAGGACCGCCCAGTAATCGAGATCCCTGGAACTTTTTGCCCCCCAACTGCAACCTGAAACTTCTGGAACCTCTGGGAAGCGGCAGCCTGCCTGGCATAGTTCAACCAAATCCAGGTCGCCTCTGACGACGATGCATTGACCCGTCGCGTTGTGGGCCGTCGCGTGTGGTTGGGCGAGCTGGTTCAAGATGTGCGATGTATTCTATACGGCGAGCAGCGTGCGCTCGAGGCGTGCTTCATCAGAGCAGCGAGCGAGCGTGAGCGACGGACCGACGGCGTCCTTTGATCCAAGAGATGCCCACTGGGCATTGCCCAGCCCTGTCAACAATCAGCCTAGCCGACGGCGGCGGCGTCCACGATCGCGCTGTCGAACTTTCTGGAAACGTGCAGTGCCGCGCACGATCGATGTCCACCACGGACGAATGCACGAGAACATGACCGTCGCAAATGACTGTGGGCATAACTTATTTATTGGCAGCTCGTGCCGTTGTCACAGGTGTGAAGGATAAATACTACAGACGAACCACTTGGCCCGCTCGCGGGCGGCAACGCTACTGTCCGACAGCTAGAGCCTAGAGCTCCATGTCGAAGATCTCGTCGGCGTCGGCGTCGACCGTCGATGTGGAAGAGACCGATCGAGACTTGAGCGGCGCGCGCGAGCGGCGCAGGGCCTTCATGTTGTGCTGAGAGCCGAAGAACGCCAGGTTGCCGTAGAGCGCCGGGTCGTCCTCGTCCATCTCGTCGTCGTGGGCGTGCAGGAAGCGGCCGGCCAGTGCCAGGCGCTCGCTCGCGTGGAACGACAGGTCGAGGCTGCTGTCGGCAGGCACGCTGGACGTGCTCGCTTGCCGCCGCCGCGTGCCGGCGGGGATCATAATGGGCGCCGTGCGGCTGCTGGGCGCGTTCTTGGCGCGCTTGAGCAGCAGGCATCCCTGCGCGTCCTCGACGTCCGAGTCCGTCTCGCAGTCCGTGTCGCTCCACGTGGACGACGCCACGCTCATCGGGCTCGAATACTGCTGCTGCTCGCGCTGGAGCGTGCTCATCCAGTCGCTGAAGTCCTGCATGGCGCTTGGCTTGTCACTCAGGTGTGTATCGGTGGTGCGGCGGCTCGCCCCGGCTGCTTGGCAGGCGGCGTGCGCGGTCGATGGCAATTTCAAGAATGAGCGTGCAAGAGTGTGACGGTGGCGTCTACAGATTGCTGTCTGAACCCCGATTATGCAGCTCTCTTGGCGAAAGCATGCCGGCGAGTCGGCCGCCCGCCGCCCGCCGCCGCCGGCGAATCACATGCCGCGCCGCGGTTCTCGTGTTGGCAAGGTCCGCCTCTCCCCTCCACGTGAAGCGGCGGCCCCCTAGCCCGCTTCGCCAACGGCAACAAGAAATTGCTGGCGGTTTTGATTGGCTATTTATGGCAGCCTCCGTGGCGCTTTTCTCGCACCACGCACCCTTTGAGCGCTGGGATTGGCTCCGAAATGGGTGATTTTCACCAATCAACGTGCCTGGGGTCCGTGCGTCAGACTGACCGGGCTCTGCTCGACGCGCCAGAGATACGAGGGCGGGCGACTGGTTGGTCGAGGAGAGATAAATTATATAGGTGGGCTGGCCACCGATTGCCGCTCTGGATTGGTGAAAAAGCGACAAACCAGTCCAGACCACTTATATAGATTAACTGTGCGGGTGGTCGCGTTGCATTGGGTAATCGCGACGAAAAGACACGCTGCCCTCCCCGGTTCGCGCATTGGTCCAAAATGGAACAGCGCGATAGACACGTGCCGGCCTGAACGTCAAGCGCATGTACACGCGCGCCAGCGAGTGGCCTGGTTGTGCTGCCATCTATGCTCTCGCATCATCGCGCGCCGAGCTCACCCACCACGATCGCCCACTCGAGGCTCGAGCAGCCGACGACGGCGGCACCTGGGGTTGGCTGCGCTTGTCGAGTCGGATCCGAGATCTTTTGGCTCGTTTTACATATCCAAATTTTGGCCTGGAGACCCATACTGGAACGCAGATGATTCGCGCTGGCGTCCACATTCACGCGTGTCACTGGCGGCCTCTCGACTGGTGGCTGTAGGACGGGTTGCATTGGTTGCAACCGACGGATACACCCGGTGAATCTTTGACCTTGCGGCCGCGATCGTGCGTCCGGATAAGGTATCCAGTACCAGCAAATGATTTAAAGTCGCCTCGTCACGTTCCCCCGATCCCTCTCGGCCAGTCAATAGTACAATGCACGCCTCACCACCACTTGGTTCAGCTCTAGAGCGCGCTGTGGCCAGAGACGGAGTGCGTCGTCACGTTCGCCCCATTCGACTCTTGCTGGCGCGCTGGTCGGATGGATGGCGGCCGTGCCTGCCGGTGTCCTGCTGAGATCGGCACGCGCCTGCAGACAATGGCAATCGCCTGTACGGACAGTGGTGGGTTTGATTAGCTCATGTGACAGGCGAGAGCTGTGACGTCACCATCTGCGTCTGAATCTTGGCGGGAAGGTTCCCTTGGAAGTTCCAGTCCAGAAACTGCCATTTCTCCAGGGCACGGTACTTTACTGCATCCGTCCACATTCGGTGCGACGCACCGTCGGCCGCAAGATCGTGACCACCTGCGCGAGCCGCCGATTCGGGAAGCGCTGGACCAACCAGCGCCGCCGGATGCCGCGCACGCCAGCGCGCTGCAACAACGGGCCACGTTCACTGCAGGCGCCGCTTCTTCGCAAGGGAGTGAATCTGTGCTGTGATTGGTCAAAAAGCTGGGATAAGATAAAAAAACGGCTGCACAGATTCAAGTACAACCGCAACTGCAACCGACAGGGGCGGACGCGCAAACACTGGCGGGCCGCCAGTGACGGCAGCCTCGTCCGGCGGATGGATACAGTACCAGTCATCGCCGTCGTCCGGGTTCCGGGCGAGCGCCGCCCGCGCGCCATGGGACCTGCGTCAGCCCACACGCAAAGGATTCCTGTCCACCAGAAGGGTCCGCGCCGCTTGGGGAACCCGCTTGAACGTTCGCGGCTGGGACGGGCAACGGCGTACGTATCTGGGTCCTCCTCCTGGGATCTTTGTGCACAGCTGTTCGATTCGAACATATGGATGACGGCGTCATTGACGCTGGCGCCGTTGTTCAACTGGGACTGTACAGTACACTGTAGCCCACGCCAGTGAAAAGCCAGTTGACTCGCACTGAATGCTGCTTAGTTTCTCGGTTGAACAACACGCGTTCGCTGACGTACTGCAAGAACGATGATGCTTTTTGAAGAAACATCAAGTTAAGCCCACAAGCAGGTTCAACCTGAAGCAGGCAGCCAAGCAGGTTCAACTGCAACCTGTTACGCCTCAACCTCAACCTGCAGTTCCACCATAGCTGTCGTCGTATAAATAGCTCGCCGGTTACCAACTAGCCCACGCCGCCGCGGTCGGGAGGAAACCGAGCGGTCGGGCGAGAGCGCATGGCGGCGGCGCGAATGCCGCGGGGGCAGAGCGCTCGTCTCGGCGATGACGCGCCGCTGGATGGGGCCGGTTCCAGCGGTGGCCGGTTCATCTCGGAGCGGCCGGCGCTGGCGATGGAGCGCGCGGCCGCGTCGCCGCTCTTCTCGGCGCTCGAGGCTCTGCGAGCCCGGCTCGAGCCGGCGCTGGCCGGCTGTGACTTGGCGAGCCGCCTCGACGCGGAGCTGGCGCGGTTCTTCGACGACGCGCTGGCTCCGGCGGTGCAGCAGCGAGAGTCCGCGCTAGTTAGCGACCTGTACGCGCACTTCGAGCGAGAGCTTGAGGCTCGCGCGGCCGACGTGCGCGCGCTCGAGTCCCAGCTCGAGCACCGCGTCCAGGAGGAGACGGCGCAGCTCCGCGCGCAGCTCGACCGGCGCGTCACCGACACGAACGCGCTGCGGAAAGAGTACTACAAGCAGCTGCTCATGCTGCGAGACATGGTCAGCAGGCAGAAGAGCGACCCGAAGACGCTGTCCGCTGTGAACGACGCCATCTCGAGCGCCAGCGGCGCGAACAAGGGCAATGACGCGGCTCGCAACGCGGTGGAGACTGCTGGCACCCACTCGAGGCAGCTGCCGACGCTGGATGCCAGGTGCTCTCGCCCAGACGCGGCGCGTTCTCTGTCCATGCGGCGAGAGCGCGAGAAATGGGAGCAGCGCGTCCATGAAGCAAGGTACTACAAGTCGGTCGCGCCAATGCGTCGCGTTAAGGCGCTCATCGTTGCTGCTGCTGTGACAACAGTGTTGAAGCGCAGCAGCTGCGGGACCAGGTCGCGGCGCTGCGCCAGCAAGTCGAGCTCCTCCGCCAGAACGAGTCCAGCATGTGGTTCCTGGACGCGAAGAGCGGCGTCGGCGAGCGCCAGCGCGTCATTGACGCCGTCTACAAGGCCAAGTGCACCTGGGAGGACGTGGGCGGCTCGATCGTCGAGCTGCTGAACAACGACGTGGTCTGGGGAGCTGTCGAGCGGACCGTGCGCGTCAAGACGGTGCGTGCGCCTCGAGGCCTGGAAGCGCTGATCACCGAGCTGGATGCGATGCATGTGAGCGCCGCAGAGGGTCGCAGACGCAATAGCTCCGGTCTTGACGACCGAGGACCCGAGTCGGGCGGCACAACTGCCGCGCTTCTCTTGAGGCGGCTGTCTTCCGACGGCGGAGACCGGTTGATCCCGTGCCGAGCGTGCAACGGGGCGGGCTATATCAGCGCCAACGGCGGCGCGGACGAGGACGACTCGGACTCGTACTTGCGCAGAACACTGGTTCAGGTACTCGATCTGAAAGCGGCGTTGGACCAGGCCAACACTCACTCGAACGAGGTCGAGCAAGAACTCCAGACGACCTTGGCATGCTACGCTCAACTGCAAGGAAAACTAGAGCGGATCGATGCCGTCAAGCGTCTCCGAGTAGGCATCGCGGTGCAGGCTGATCTCGACGAAGAAGACGAGCAGCAGGCGCTGAACGCAGCCACAGACGGCGCCAACGGCTCCGTGAACTGGGCGAGCGCGATCACGCGGAAGAGCAAACGCGTGCAGCTGTACGAACGCCTCATTTCCGAGCTGAAGCGGTCATTGGTGGACAAGGACGCAGGGATCAAAGAGCTCCGGGCTGCGGTCGAGTCGTCCCAGTCGCGGCTTGTGGCCGTGCAGAAGCAGTCGCAGCAAGAGCAAGAGACGTTGAAACGCGAAATCTCCGCGCTGAAGTCGTCCCTCGCCCTCAGCATGAAGCACCGCAACTCGAACATTGACGAAAAGCAAGCTGCTGTCAAGTTTCTATTGAAGAGACTGACGAGCGAGCAGAGGCAGATGGCACTTCGTCAACGATCGATACCCTCGCAGATCATCAAAGAAGAGCAAGATCACGAGGACACTCATGACGACGGTAACAGCGACCAGCGTCAGGGTGGCGCGGAGGATACCGATGCGTTATCTGATGGCGAATCCAGCGATGAAGAGCACGAAATCGAGCGGTCCGAGAAGGTGGCTCGCCGGTATTCCGAATCCGTCGATCGTGTCCAACAGGAATTCCAAGAGCACCAGTCCCGAATGCGCGAGATCGACGAGGAAATCAAGGGCCAGGAGGAAAAGCGGAAGCGGACGAATAGCATTGCGCTAGGCAGCATCGTGGTCACGATGAGCTCGCACCCTCGCGACCTCTTCAAGGCGCTTTCCACGGCGCATGGGGAGCTGTCGAAGCTGCGAAGGTCGTCGCAGCAGTCGTCGACACTGCAAGCGGACCGGTTGCTCACGTTGACTACCCACTTGAGCCACATCTCGGAGGAGCTATGCATGGTTCGGAAACGCACCAAAGCGGAAATCGAATACTGGCGCTTAGAGTGCGAGAAGCTGCAGAACGCCAACAGCGCGCTTATCACGGAGCAACAAGGACTCCAGCAGCGGCTTGGGGGAATGCAAGACCAGATGGCGGCAGCCGTAGCGGCAGCGGCGGCTCAATCGTGCTCCATGTGTGCGAAACACCAAGCGCGACTGGCTGACATCTCCAATTGGATGATCGCAAATGAGGCTGCAGCAGCGTGTCCTGCTGACCAGCAAGGTTCGGGAAGTGCCGTCGAATCCACATCCTCGGCGGTTCAGCTTACCGAGAGAGTGCAGCCTTCTCTGAGTGTGCCTGACCAGCGCGCTATCAGCGGCCTGGTGCTGGAGATCGAGCAAGTGTGCGGCACCATGAACTCTTCCACGCAGGAAGCCGCGCTGACACTTCTCGGTCGTGCAATCTTCGGGAACACTGGGCGTTCATTGCCACCATCCCAGGTCGGAGGAATCTTGGGCTCGAAATCTAGGGTACCAAGCTTAGAAACCGCACAAAGCAAGCGCTATGCGTCCAGTGTACTCAGCCTAACTGACCGAAGCGAACCTGTTGCAGAATCTGATCAGCCTCGCGAGCTTCAATCCTCACGTCGAAGTCGCTCGGCTCCAAGTCGTCGCGATGTCATCTCCGAATCTCGGAGAGCTACAGCTTACATTCTGTCGCCTCACTCAGAAGCTCCTGACAGTCTTGGCACTTCAGCTCCCAGTAACGGCATCGAAAGGGCCACATTGGATTATTCGGATTCGCGACCGGGCATCGGCGGCCTCCTTGCTGTTCGGGGACGCGCAGTATCGAACGCGCCGTCATATTATGCTGGCAATAGGTTAGAGCTCTCCAAAACGAACTCTGACGTGGACCAACTGCCTTCGCTTCGCCGTAAAAAGACAGTGAAGAAACTCCTGTCGCACCAAGAGTTTGAGCGCTGGTGCCGACGACGGCCCTCATACGACTGCAGTACCTACGATGTCCAAGAGGTGAAGCCGTCTCAAGACTCTAGCAAGTCAGTCGATGACTGCGACCCACGCCCCGAAGAACCCGGCACTCTAGCTAACAACGACACTCCGTACACTATCTTCTCTGATGAGAAAGGAGAAGATATATACTGCGTTCAAGTTGAAGAGTCTGACGACGACGACGGTGACAGGGCGGATGGCGATGCAATATCTCCACGCGACGATAGCATACCACAGGCTATGCCTATTGCGCATCCACGTATCCTGTCTGTTGGTGATCAGCGACTGGATCGCGGTAGCTTTGCCTCACTCGACCCAAGTGGCGAGAACCAGCAGCTCCACGACTTCACCTCTGGCCCTGCCAAGACTACGGGATCACCGGTATGCAGCAACGAGACAGACGCTGCGTGTGCCCGAAAAGACGATCCTCCAGTCATCCAACAGCTTCGAACTCTGCTGAGCCTTAATGATGCAGCGCGAGAGAAGTTTGCGGTCGCGAATTGGGAGTGTTTGGTGTCACTCATTCGCCTCGCGACGAGCCAAAGTCGCCTCGCCACGGTACGCGCTTTCTCGATTCAGTTCCACTGCTCATATTCGCAACGATATGACCACCGATTTGCTTGGTTTGTGTGGCAGTTCGCAGCAGAAACTCGATCTCGCGACGGCACGCCACCCAACCCTCCGTCACCGTCTAGAGCAGCGAAAGTTCGGATTGGACAGATGCGAGAGGCACTGGCTGCTTCGACTCAGTTACGTGAATTAACCGTCGAGCAGGCCCTGGCAGCTCGACACGACGCTAAACGCGAGTGTCGAAGGCTGCACGCCCATGTAAGACCCACGCTGCTCTCGCTCGCGTAGCTTGTATTTGAAAAGGACAACTAATGATCCGTGTATCCAGTTCATGCACACCATCGCGACCATGATGACGACGTTGAGCCAGAAAAACAGGCACGGCAAGGTGTTGTCTGGCGACTCATCGTACCTCAGTGGGCAATACGACTCGGCGCCTGTAAGTCCAAGTGGACGTGCGGCATGGAGCTACTACTCTCGCCCGCTGTACCCCGCGGCGCAGGTGAACCTGGGGTACCTTCCACAGACTCAGCAGCTTTTCACTCCGTCGTTCCCGATTGGTGTCGAGCCTGGCAGTGCCTCTCCCCGAATGACTTCGTCGCCTAGCTCTCGGCAGTTGCCCAGATCCGAAATTCGCACGCCCGACGTCGATACGAGTACGAGCTTTGATCCCTCCAGTCCAGATCAGCGCTCACACGCTGCCTTCCCAGTACGCCGCGCTACTGTAGTTATTGCTCGCATGATGGATGGTCTGGATGGCGTTAACGGTCATGTTGTTGCGGCAGCACCGCGTCATCAAGTTCGTAGGTCAATGCAACCCGTTCGACTACTCCTTGACGCATTCGACGTCTACCTTGTGCAAGGTCCAAAGCCAATTGATTGAAGCTTTTTCTCCGACGCCGACCAGTTCGTATTACTCCGTCGGTGTCTCGCGTTTATGAAGGAGCCCTGAGCTGACCGATGCATTGACTTGTACAGAGAGCACATTGACCCACCCTTCGTCCTCAAACGGGACGGCATGTCCTCTGAAGGTCCGATTGCTGCTTGAGCGATATAAAGGTCATCATAGAGCACTAAAGCATTTATATGTGTGTGTCACAGACATTACGGCAGCCAGAGCGACCTGTGAGCGCAAGCGAATCCCTTCCAGACTCGCAGCATCTCAACCCGACAAGACCTCAGTCTTCTCCGTCAGCAGTGAATCGTGTCTTGTCTCCGCGACAACGAGAACCGGCGGGATTCCGCTAATCAGGGTCATCGAAACGCCTATTACAGTCAACAACAAGCTACGCCACCGCAGACGGCGAAGGAGTCCCTTGGGATGCGCAATGGAAGAGGACGAAGCGCCAACGGCACGGGAGAGCAACAATCTGAGCTGATAGTGTGAGCAGGCAGCTTCCGGTTTGTATGCGTTTCGAGCAATAAACTTGCATGCCTGCCTATTCCTGGTCGACGCATCGCACGCTATTTATGAGCAGTATTTGCTCTTCTCGGCACTCACACGATCTCTTGATTTGCTCTGTGTGTTCTGCCACTTCTGCTTCTGCCAGAGATCCCGACGCTCGACATCGCCCGTGACTCCATGACGACTGCCATGAAGATTACTCGATTGCTGCGGCCGGTCATCAACGCTTGGATGTCCGTGCAGGTTGAGCTCCACGGCCAGTGGTCCCTGAAGCGCCTGCGAGAGTTCTACGACTACTCGTCGCCAACGCGACTTCCCTGGCTGATGTTCACGTGCGTCATCACCCCCATCCCGTGTCTACTGCTCAACACTGTCATGGACTTCGTGCCCCTCAAAGATCCAGAGTTAGGTCGCGCAGACAATTATCGATTCTGGGTGCGCTACTGCATCAGCGCGGCACTGATCACGTTCGGCGTGCTCATGCAGTTCATCCACTTGGTCCCACGGCTTGGAATGACTCGCCCCATGGTGTTGCTGTTCGCGGTCGTATCCGCCCTCTCCGTCCTTGGGTTCAACTACACCATGGCAGGAGTCATTGCGTTCCCCGTGCCGTTTATGCTGCTTGTCGGAACGCCCATGTGGTTCACCTCCAACGCTACCCTGTTCCTATATTTCTACGGTCGTCGTCTGCGCGAGGACAGCACGCTACTGAGAGAGTTCATCAATACCATGGCCATCCTCGTGTGCCAAATGGGCCTCACAGTCGTCTACCCGGTCTACATCTTGGGACTCGTCTCCATCCCCACGCAGAACACCAGCATCTACATCGTGCTACTTCCCTTCATCAAGATTGTGGCCAAGAACATCATCAGCGCCTTCGTTGGAAGCAACCACGACATGAAACCCGAGGTAGTAATCTTCAACGTCGAGATCTTCAATGCGCTGTATGTGTCGCTGGCGATGCAGAACTCGACGGGCGTGTCGACGACGCTGATCCTGTTCGCGGTGGACTTTGCGCAGGCGTGGATGTCGATAGCTGATGTCCATCGTGAGCATCGTCATCTGGAGATATTGATGTCAAAGATCCCGGCGAGGCACCCTCTTCATGGGAAGAACTTTCTCGAGGTGGCGCGAGCCTTAGCGCATGACGACTGCACAGTGACGGATATCCATAATAGCGACAACGACGACGATCGTGTAGCAGTTGGTGAAAATCAGGGTGTAGCTGACGACAACGTGGTTTCGACCGATCCGAAAGTGCTCCACATGCCAAAATCATATCTGAACGGGTCAAGTAAAGCACCTGGCACATCTAAGGGCGGAGTGCGAGTAATCCCGGTGACAAGAGCAGCAAACAAGCACAGCATCAATGCCAAGGCAGAGTATATGGTCACAGCCGGGGACGTTGGAGCCGATCGAAGTGCTATCATGCAGAAGGCTGTCACCAAGTCTCGACTGATAGGTCAGGTGTTCTCTGAGCATGAGCGAACCGAATTTCTGCACGTGTCGACGCAGTTGCTCTTCACAATCGAGTTCATCATCTTGGTCGAGTACACGGAAGTGATCGTGCCCTTCATTTACAGTACGTGACAATGCTTTCATACTCGTGGAGAATGAGAAAAAAACTAATGCTGTGCTCACGACTCACGACGCAGGTTCGTACATGACAGCCATGTTCTACCTGCCAAACCGAGCTTACTACCCGCAAATTGCAGACATTGACGCCGCGCACCTCGGTCGCATGGTGGGGAATGTGCTCATGTATACCGGGCTGGAGCTGCTGTCATTCTTTGCAATGGCCTGGCTGCTCAGGCGCGCGGTCGGCGTGTCCGCTCTGCGCCAGCTGGGCTTCGTGCTTCAGAGTCAGTGGGAAATGGTGCAGTCCAAGCTGCTGCTGTGGATCTTCTACTCGGTGCAGAACTCGCTCTACCACTTTGGTAAGCGCATCATGATAGCATGCTACAGGCTTGGCCATGTCCAGCAAGATATGGACGCTAATAATCCACGCTTGTGCTCCGCAGGCGCCGACTTCAGCTTCCAGTTCGCTTGGATGCGCTCGAAGAGCGACTAGTAATGCCTCACGCTGGTTGTTTCTCTCAAAGATTCTTTACTAATGAACCATTCACCTCTTGAAGTACGTTTCACGTCATGAGGCTGAAACGTCGCCAATTCCATTCATTCGGAGTGCGTGACAGCGAGAATGGGCGACGAGCAGGACGGCGGGCGATGCTTACTGTTACCAGGAAGACAGAGACGACTTGCAAGCGTCGTCAACTCGATCGAGCTCGTCGAGTACGCAGCTACAGTTCTCCACGAGAAGAGTGAAGAGAATCAAGATGGGGTTGCGACCGCGAATGACGACAACGCCGGTGTTGAGGGGATCGTAGCGCTAGCACTCGCCGAACAAGGGTCGACGAGTGTGTCTGCGTCTCCAATTTGGATTGTGCTGCTCCACCCCTCGCTTATGGCTCAGCTCCAGTGTTTGGACCTGTCGTTCAATGAGCTTGACGACGCTTTCTGGACCCCGTGGGAAACACAGAGAGATGGTCGCTTCTCCGGGTGTACTGCTGCTGAGTGGTGTGCACTGTCTGTGTTGGTACTGAGCAACAACAGGTCAGTACGAGGAGTGAGTCGGCACTTGATAGTCCACTAACGATTGAGCTTGCTCCATATTCAGGTTTACAAGTGCTTCTGTGGCAGCTATCGCTTCTTTTGTCGCGAAATGCCCACGGCTACGGATACTCGATCTGTCGCTCAACGCGCTCGGTTCGACTCGCAAAGCTCCTATGATCACAGCACAGCAGATTTCAAGCGACAGCAAGGACGGAAGTCCACTGGCACCGTTACTGGACGCCCTTGAGCATCACGACGCAGCAAAGAGTAGCGTGACTCAACTGGAGGAGCTTGACCTGTCCTGCATCGGCTCTTGGCAGCAATGCTGCGGTCCAAGCAACGTTGAAAGCCTCGAGCGATTCATGCAGACTATACACACATCGATGAGACAAATCCAGCTCCGATCGATCGCGCTCGGCGACGAGCACGCGGCCGTGATCGCAGACTCGCTTCCCGCAATGACCTCGCTCGAAGCGCTCGTGCTGTCGGGAAACGAGATTAGCGACGTCGGAGCCGCAAGGCTCGCATTTTCCCTGGACTGCGCTACGTGCCTACGGACGCTCGACCTAGCTTCGAACCAGGTTCGCGGCTGTCCTGCATCGTCGGTGTGGACATGTGTTCGCCTAACAGCGCTGCATGCCTGTAACAGATTACTCGCAAAGCTGTACTGGTGTTTCAACGCGCGATCTCCTTGCTCCGCAAGCCTTTTGCGCTGCGCCAACTCCATTTTGAGTACAATATCGACATCCGGCCCGGCGATCTAACGCAGTTGCACGAGCTCCTGCAAGCCACCGTGTTGAAGACGTTTTTGCTCTCCGATCCAAAAGAAGGAATCACCACCTCCAGCGTTGGTGACAGTGGCGAGGATGCAAAAGCGGACCTGGTGCTGTCACTAAACGGGAAGGCGGCCGCTCAATTACTTGGGCGAGACGTATGCCTCATAGGAAGGCATGTTCGCGTCGTCGTAGACGTACTGCGCACAGCACACAAGTGGAGAGAGCTGCAGGAGCTCAACCTCAGCGGAAATCGCGTCGGACCAAGCGGTGCCGCTGCCATCGCACTGTACTTGTCGCTCCACCCGCCTCTGCGGCGACTTAACTTGTCCACAAACGCCATGGATGGTACGGTGTAGAGCGCGGCTTGCTGCGAATACTCGCTAACCCCCCACCCTTTTTGCCCTATAGACGCGGTGGCGGTTGTACTGGCAGGCGGTGTAGAGGCGAGCAGTACGCTGGAGGAGCTGGATTTGTCCCAGAACAATATCACGGACGCCGGCGCGATACCGCTGTACCTCAAGGCATTCTCCCGAGTTCTGAGCAAGCACCGACGTGTCCACGTGACGAACGGGAACGCACTCACCCCTGAGTGCCGGTTGGTCCTTCAATCCATCTCACAGGCGCACGATCTCCGCAAGCGCTTTGACGCGGATTTCTCCACTCTCACACACATTAATCTATCGTACGTCGTCGACCTGCTTGATCCCATGGCGTCGTCTTCGTCGTCTCTAACCTGGACGTGCTCACTACGACAGAGGCAAGATGCTGCGTCAGTATGGAGCGCGTGCAATTGTCGACAAGCTGCTAGCGATGGACACTCCCTCGTGCTCAAGCCTCGACCTATCCCATAACGCACTCGGGGATGACGGCGCGTCGGTGGTCGCGAGGCTGCTCTGCGAGTACCCTCGGCTCGAGAAGCTGGATCTGAGCTTCAACGGCATCGGCGACGCCGGGGCGGCCGTGATAGCCGACGCGCTGGCTCGGAACTCTTCGCTCCAGTTGCTCACACTCCACTCGGTCCCCGACGGGTCCGTCGCCAAGCCGCGACTGACTGAAGCTGGGCTGGTGCGCATCGCCCTGGCGCTGCAGTCTCACGGCGCCATCGCGAGCGTCGACTTGAGGCGCAACGCCGTGTCTGCAGGCGTGACGCGCGCGCTGCTGGACCTCGTGCGCGTCAGCAAGAGCGTCCAGCGAGTCAACGGTACCAGCGCGGCCGCCTTCTCGGCCAAGTGCGACGACTAGCCGCGAGCGCTGCACACTTCAACCAGTGTAGCCATATCATTTCCTGCAACATTACTGTCTCTTTCTGCACCGTAACAAAACGTACAAAGTTGCAGCAAGCTCAACGGCGGTCCCGCGTTCGGCCCATGAGGGACGCGTGGCCACTCGCGCAAGGGACAAGAAGGGACACCAGCAGCAAGGGGAAGCACCGCTTCATAATGGACTTGGCTTCTGCCTCGTCGCCCCCGGCAGCGGTCGCGTCGCCCTCCTCACCGGCCGAGGCCAATGGCGCGTCGCCCTCGGCGTCGGCGGCCGCGCTGAGCGCCAAGGAGCGCAAGCGGCAGCACCGCTGGGAGCAGAAGAACCGCTGGATGCCGCACTACCAGCTTAAGTACGGCGTGCTGCCGGTCGAGTTCGGCGGCGCGCGGGCCCCGGACGGGTCGCCCGTCGTGCTCAAGGCCAAGTGCCGCTTCTGCGAGTGCTTCGGCCGCGAGGGCGTGGCCGTCGGATCGGCCGCCTCTGGGCAGCCGCCGGGCGGCCGCAGCGCCGCCCTGGAGCACGCGTTCGCGGCCCATGCGGACGAGGACGAGGACGGGATGGCGGCGGCGGCGGCCGGGCCGGCGCCGGCCAAGCGCCGCAAGAAGCGGCAGACGCTCAAGGTCTTCGGGCCGAACTTCCGCACGGACAACCTCGAGTCACACCTGTCGCGCGAGCACCCGGGCCGGTGGAAGGAGTTCGAGCGGCTCAAGGACGCCGACAAGCTGCTCTTCTTCCCCAACCCGCCGCCGACGGCCGCGGCGCTCGAGCACGCGGCGGCGGCGGCTGCGACGTTCGCGTCGACCTTGGGGCTCGCGGTGGGGACGACGGCGGCGCTGACGAGCCACCACGTGGGCGGCGCCGGCATGCTGCTGCTTCCCGGCCACACGCCTCGTCATGGCGGTGTTACGGCTGGGATGCCGGTCAGCTCCGGATCCACGACCGTGAGCTTGGGAGCGGCGAGTGCCTCCATTGCTGCTGCTGCTGATGCGGCAGCGCCAAGTACCAAGCTGCTGGGGTTCTCGCTCACGGACAAGCCGGCTGCGCTGGCCGGTGGGGGCTCTGGGATTGGCCGCGTCGCCGTCCCGGTCGCGCCAGCGATCGTTGAGATGCTCAACCAACTGCTCGCGAACCACCGCGGGAAGGGATTGGGTATAGAGACGTCCGCGCTCGTGTCTGGTGACGTTGGCGTGGTCGGCGCTTCGGCTTCGGCTTCAACCTCGGCGTCGTCTGCTGGAACGCCGAGCTGGCAGCACTTTGTTCGGGTTGATGAAGCGCTAGAGCACGCGCAGGTTGCTCTCTCTGCGCTGGACACTGACCCAACGGACGGCACGCTCGAGATTCCGTACCCAGAGTCGGTCCTGTCGTTTCTTGCGGATGTGTTCGCCGCTGGTGTGGACTTTCAGGCGGTACTGGCAGCGCTGTCCGCGGCTCTGCGTCTGCATCCGTTCGACCCGCTGCTCCAAGACGACCCGACGCTGGAGTTTGTGACGACAGCGGTTCGGCACATTGCAGCCGTCAACTTTGCCCACATTGGGTCGCTGATGGCGTCGGTCTGGGGCTGGGCACTCGTGCTTCGCTTCGACACGCAGCACAGCAGTGGGTTTGTGGATGTCCGCTTGCATCTCCCGATCCACGACGAGGTCCACGACGTGCACTTACTCGCCATCCCGCTCGATGGGCACCGCCACTCGACCGAGTCGCTCGGGGCCGTGATTGTTCGGGCGTTGAAAGCGGTCGATCCGCTGTCGATGCAGAAACTGATCGGCGTTACGGTTGATGGCGACCCGTTCCACATGAAGAGCTACCTGGACGTCGCAGCGTGGATACGCCGAGCCGCGTCTGTCTCGGTCGGATCCCCAGACGCAGCCTTCTACGTGCTGCACAGCGCGCCGTTCCTGCTGAGCCATGTCGTGGAAGAGTTGCTCGAGATCTGCGAGGTCGAGTTCGACTTCTACGCGACATTGCTGCAAGTCGAGGCACTTGCCGCGAGCAGCAGCGGGAGACAAGGAGGCAGCAGCCGACCGGGGGGAATGGACGGGATTGAGGGTGCAGGGAGTCTGCGGCCGCGATCAGCGCGCGGTAACTCCCGCCACGTACATTGGATCGAAGTGTACGAGCTGTGCCACTGGTGCGCGATCCACCGAGAGACGCTGGTGCGGCTGTGCACTGAAAAGCAGCAGCAGGAAGACCAGCAGCGTCCTTCTGATCGAGTGCCGGCTGCGTCGAACGTGTGGTGGGCGCTTGTGTTTGTGTTCCGCGACCTGCTCAAGGACATTCTATCAGTGTACACCAAGTGCAGTCGCCACGCGACCTCTTTCGCCGACGTGCAGCGGCATTTGCGCGAACTTGTGTTCCAACTCAAGCTCAAATTCAACATCAAGCCTTCCGACATGGACGCCACTGCCGACGCTGCCGACACCACGATGGATTCAATGACGTCGTCCCCCTCGAAGCCGAGCATTTCGATGTCTGGCGGAAGTATCAACAGCAGTGGCACTGATGGCGAAGGCGGGCGAGTGAACGGCGAAGATCAGGATCGAGCGGCGGCAGCGGTAGCCGCAGCAGTTGCCGAGTCGGATTCGTTCTCGGTTGACCCGAGCGACTTTTCATACCAGGACTTCGTGAGCGCCGTTATCCATCTCGACATGTTCATGTACGAGGCGTTCCACTCCAAGTCTATCGAGAACTTCACGGACGCAGACCGCACGATGGTGTACCAGCGCTTCAACGTGCTTTTGTTGCTGCTCATCAGCAAACTGCAGACTGTGACGTCGGTCTCAGCGGACTCGTCTTCCTCGGGAACTGGCAGCTCCTCCTCTGGTGCCAGCACCGGCGGCAGCACAAGCGCAGAAGACTCTCCATTCGCCGACTTTCGCCTCTACGGCGCGGATATCCCCCCTTCGACGCCCTACGAGCTCATCACGATGAACAACCTGGCGTTCATGGAGTTGCTGAACAGTCAGCAGACGCGCATTCGCGCCAAGTGGTCGGGGAAGGTTGTCGCGATGATCACGGAGGACCGGAACCGCATGGTGGCCGAGTTTGCGCAGCGCGGCGCGTTCTACGACGCGGTCACGGCCTTTGCCAAGCAGCAGCAGCAGGGCGACGTGACGTTCCGTGACGCCTGGCGACTCAGCGTGGTCGAGTTCCCGTCGCTTTGCAGCCTCGCCGCTCCGTTTGGTGCTCTACTGGCTGTGTCGAGGGACCGTCGCGACACGCCGCGCTCCCGGAGGACGACGTGGGACTCGAACCTTGCGCTGGAGGCTCTTCTCCATGGACGGCAGCTCCAGACTCTAGCAGCGTTGCGGAAACAACTCGACTCTGTCATGTAAGGCAGGTAAATGGATGGCAGTCGACTGAGTTGTCGGTAACGACACACGTGCGTGAGATATAGGGAGAGAGTGCAGCTTGCTGACAACGTTCCAGTGTATGATACGCGAGACCGCTCAACGTCTCGCCTGGACGCTGCTGTGGAGTTGTCGCGTCAAGAGCTCCTTCGGGTCGCGCTGAGCGTACTCAGCCATCAACACCGCGGCGACGGCACCCACTACAGTCGCCGAGTCGACAGTCAGCGGTGAAGATAATGGAAGCGCCGGTTTGTTAGCACCAGTCGCGAATGGCGGGTGCTGGAGCGACGTGTTGACCCAGTCCTGCACGAGTGCGCGCATTTCCAGCAGCAGCACGGCCGACCGGAGCGAGCTTTGGATGACGACCCAGTCGTTGACACGCAGGAAGGAGCCTCCTCCCGACTGCGGCGACTGCTGGAGTGGCGGAAGCAGCTCCAGGTTGTGGCTGAACAGACAGAGTGCTGCAGGCATGACCAGGCTCGACTGCGGGAGGTACACTTGGGACGTGTGCAGCTTGACGGCGTAGGTGAGGAGCGGACTCGGGAACGCCGCGACCTTGTGGTTAATGGATCCCGGGTGGACGACCACAATGCCGCGGTCTTGCTCGCGCAGCACGATCCGCTTGGACTGCTGCTCCACGACCACAAGGTTCGGCGCCAAGCCAGCGAACATCAACGCTGCGACGATAGCCAGCCGCTCTCTCGTCATCGTCTCCACTGCGTCTTGGCCGCCTCGACGACCCAGTCCCTTCGGAAGAAACCCAAGCTGTGCGACCAAGCCATGGAACTGCCGCTTGAGCTTGTCAATCTCAACAAGCGCCCGGCGGTTCAAAAACGTCTCGTGGCAAAACTGCTTCTCAGCGTTGGTGGATCGGCCGCCGCGGCGGTTGTCTCCCACCGAGTCGAACCGCGCCTGCCACGCCTGGAACGCGTTGATGTCCGTCAGCATGTCGCTGTTCCCGACAGCAAACTGCTTCCGCGCCTGCTTCATGTCGACCTGCCGTCCGAATGGCGCCACAAACGGCGAGCGCGTCTCGAGGATGGCCGCGCACGTGGCGATCGCGTCGAACTCGCTAAAGATGGCGCCGAGCAGGAGCATCTTGCCCACTTTGACGTCAACCGGGAGCTTGGCGAGATGCGCGCCGAGCGTCGTGAGCGTCTCATCCTCGCACCGCAACGCCCCGATCTCAAACAGCTCTTCCAGCGCGTCACGAACGCTGTGGTCCGGCGGCGGGTCGAGACACGCACCGAGGAACTCGCGGCAGGACGTATCGATGCCGAACGACTTTATCTGCAGACACAGCGACGCCAACGGCGCGCGGCGGATCTCAGGGACGGGCTGCTCGTCCATGTCAAACGTGTACACGGACCGCGGGAACAGGCGGTAGCAGACGCCGTTGCTGGTTCGGCCTGCGCGTCCCATGCGCTGCTTGGCGTTCGCTCTCGAGATCCAGATCTCATCCAGCACATTCGTTCGACGCGCCGAGTCGTGGCGCATTTGCTTGACGCGTCCCGCGTCGATCACGATCTTGACGTCCTCGATCGTCAATGAGGTCTCAGCGATGTTGGTGGCCGCGATGATACGCACGGCACCATCAGGCATGTCGAACACTCGCTGCTGCTCCTGGGGCGACAGCGACGAGTGCAGCGGGATCAGGTGGAACGCGGAGGCGGCGCCGTCACGAAAGGTGCGCGTGCAGCTCAGCAGGTCGAGCAGTGACGTGATCTCCTGGAGACCAGGGAGGAACACGAGGATCGACGCGCTGCCGCGCTTCGTCCGTTCGGAGCGAGCTGATCGGTCGTTGCTTCCGGTAGCGACATCTTTGCCCTGGACAGCCAGGAGTTCCGGTTGCGTGGTCACCAGATGCTCGATGAACTCGGTGATCAGCTCGTAGTTGACGACTGAAGGGTCGATGCAGTCCAGCGTCCGGCGCGTCTGCTCGCTGTACCCGTCCAGCATTTGGTCCTGGCGTCGCTGGCGCTCACGCGCGCTGTTGCTCGAGGCCGTCGACGACTGCGACTCCCAGGTCACCTTCTGTGTGTACGAGTTGCCGCCGCGGCCGGATATGGTCACGCTCGTTGACTCTTGGACGCCCTCGTCGCCACGGTAGTACGCTGGCGACATCTCGTCGATGACAAACTCGGTCGCCTCCAGCACGTCTTCGAGATAAAACTCCTGCACGGGGAACGTTCGGCCTGGCACTGTCAGCATCGGGCATTTGGCCTCGCCGCCAAAGTACCGCTGGAAGCTGTCCGCGTTAAGCGTGGCGCTCATGAGAATGACCTTAAGCCGTGACGCTGCGGGTTTGGTCGCCAGGAACTGGCGCAGCATCGAGAGCAACACGTCGTTCTGCAGGTCCCGCTCGTGCACTTCGTCCACGATAATATGCGAGATCTCGTGCTCGAGTGTATCCCGCTCCTGGAGCTTCCGGAGAAGGATGCCCGTCGTGCAGAACAACAGCTTGGTGTTGCGCGTCATGCGGTTCTCCAGTCGGATCTGGTACCCGGTCAGCGAGTCCCCGGCGCCGAGTTCGCGCTCGCCCAACTCCTGGGAGACGCGAGTCGCGAGACTCGTTGCCGCAAGTCGCCGCGGTTGTGTGCACACGATCTGACACGACTCCCCACGCTCCTGGCGCAGAATCACGTCCTCAAGAAGGAACTGCGGCACTTGCGTCGACTTGCCGCAGCCCGTCTCGCCCGAGATCAGGATAACGTCGTGCGACTCGACTGCATCCAGCAACTGCGACTTGAAAGCAGCCATCGGCAAGTCGGCGCGTCGCTTGGCCAGCTTTAGGTATACTGGCGACTTCATGCGCTGCTCGAACTGCCGCTTCAGTTCCAGTGAAAGCGGCGACGATGCGCTGATGTCATCCCTCTCAGTTGATGGAGCTCGGCTGTCGCTTTCAACCGCGGCGGTGTTGTCACCGTCGTTGTCGTGGTCGGGAAGGTCAGCGTCCCAGTCGTCGACATCCCAGTCGTCGAGCGTCTCAGACGTATCAATACCCACGCTCCGACTTTCGCCATCCGCTACCATCTGCGAAGCTGACTGACCGGTGTCGTCGGTGCTCGGTGGCACGAACTCCTTGGCGGCGATCTCGGGGGGAATCGCGCTAAAGATACTGTCAATCACCGTGTCGAACTCGTCCTTCTCAGCGTCCGCCTCTGCTGCAGCCTCCTTTTCCTTCTGGTCGGTCCACGAGACCCACAAATCCCGGTACGACGGCGGCAACACACGGTAGAGCGGCAGATCCGGCGTCAACCGGTACATGGCTACAGTCGCGACCGTGTCTTTGGCTTGATCGATCGACGTGAACCACGTAGCGTCCACGCGGCAGCCAAGTGTCTCGTTCTCACGGTCGTCGACCGCAAACTCCTGCTTGTGCGTCTTCCAGTCAATGACGACCGAGTATGCGTGCTTCCCGCTAGCCTTGCTAACGCCCGTCGCCTTCTTCTTGTAGACCGGTCGCGGCAGCTTCCTCTTCGTACAGAACTCCTGCAGGTGGTCGCGCGGCGACTTGCCCGTCCACGCGCTCGCCGCCGCCGCAGAGGCGGCCGCAGCCGCAGCTGCCGCCTTGAGCGGGTTCTTGCCCTTCCCTTTCTTCTTGCCCTTGGTCGAGACCGGAGCGGCGAGGACTAGCTCGTGATCTACTGCGGCACTCTTGTTGATAGCGTCGGCCGACACAATCGTGCTCTCAGCCTCTTCTAGCAGTCCAAACAAGCCGCCGTCGCCTTCTTCGTCACCATCGTGGACCGTGGCGCCTGCAGGAGTCTCTTCCTCCTCTGCAAACATCCCACCGAGAGCGTCACCGGCGGCGTCCTCTTCACCACTCTGGTCTGCCGCTTCTTCTGGAGGCTTGGGCGATACCTTCACGTCTGGCTGAGCATTGTCACCGTTGACTGACGCCGCTGCTGCTGCTTCTTCTTCTTTTTCCCCGTCCGGTTTCTTCGCCTTCTTCTTGCTCTTTTTCGTCTTTGCAGTCGCTGATGCCGCCTCCGAGCTACCCTCGCCTTGCTGTCTCTGGCGGTACCGCGCTTCGTCCCAGCCGAGCGCGCCGAGCCGCTGGCGCACCGCCTGGATTTCCTGCTGGACCACTTTCTGCCGCTTCTTGCTGTTGCTCTTGCGCTGCTTGGCGTGCTGCATGGCCTCCTGGAGCTGCGCGAGCTGCGTCTCCAGCTCCCGCGTCTCCTTCTCCTCCGGGGTGACGGCCGCCGCCGCCGCCGCTTCCTCCTGCTCGCGCTGCGCCATCAGCTGCACGTACTGCTGCGTCCACGTCAGCGCCGTCTTGCTCTCCTCGCTCTGTACGGACGCGACAGTCACCGCTGGGGCCTCAGTCCCCTCCTCCGCCTCGCGCTCGTCGGCTTCCCAGCTGTCTACGACTGTCGCCGGCGCTCGCTCGTCACTATCAGCGGCCTCCGCGTCCTCTCTTTCCTCCCACCAAGCGTTCTCCGCGCGCGCGGCGTTGACCTCGGCCTCTAGCGTTCCGTCCGCCACCTTGCTGCCTAGCGGATCGCGCGACGGGAGCGCGCGCAGCGCCAGCGGCAGCTCGCTGCTCGTGTGTTGCAGCGCCAGGAAGCGCAGCGCGTCCTCCAGGCCGTTCGTGTACGCGAGCGCCTCGCGCGCCATGTCCTCGCCGACGCCGAAGAGCTCGCGCAGCGCGCGGAAGGCGCGCGCGAGCCGCTTCCGGCTGCGCTCCTGCCGCACCACGTCCGCAGCGCGGAGGCCCCCGCCGGAGACGACGCCGGGGCGAAACTCGGCGCGCTGCAGCGACCGCCGCGGGCCCAGCAGCGCGTGCAGCAGCTCCTCCTCGGCCGCGCGCAGCTCCAGGCCCGCCGTCGCCGCGCGCGTGGCTCCGTTCTCGGCTACCGTCGCCGACGACGACGCCATCCTGCCGATGTGATATGCTTGGATGGGGTTCGTTGCGGCACAAGTGATAGGTAGTTCATTCAAGTACAGCGATAAAAAATATGTCAACATGACAAAATACGGTTAGGTAGGCCTTTTAGTTTCTTCAAGTCATTGTGACAAAACACGGTTAGGTAGAAGAACGAAGTTCCGATCCTTTTGGCTTCAAATACCAAGGAGCTGCTGCCTAGACATGTCGACGATTGACATCAAGCTCAACCGCGTGGACCGCATCTTCCGCCCGCATGTGCGCCTGGACTCTCGGCTGCGGCTGACTGGCAGCGGGCTTAGCTAACGCGCGGGCTGTCGCGCTCGCCGCTGTTGCTTCGCAGGAGCTGGTGCAGGGGCAGGTGGTCATCTCGTCGCCCAAGGGGTTCGCGCACCAGGGCATCGCCATGAAGGTCGAGGGCAGCGCGCGGCTGCAGCTGTCGACCAAGAGCGCCGGGATCTTCGACTCGTTTTATAACTCGGTCGCGCCGCTCGAGGTCGTGTACTTCCACCTGCCGGTCGCGCCGCCGGGCAAGGTGCCGCTCGGCATCTCCAAGTTCCCCTTCGAGTTCGAGCTCCAGGGCAACGACCTGCAGCCGCTCTTCGAGACCTACCACGGCGTCTACATCTCGGTCACGTACGAGATCGTCTGCGACTGCGTGCGCGGCATCCTCAAGAACAACCTGCACAAGACGCTCGAGTTCATCGTCGAGGTGCCGGTAAGCCACAAGCCGCCCGGTCGTCTGTAGCGCGGAGCACACGGTCACCATTCACTATCTCTCTCATGCGCTTCGCTTTGGCGCGCTCTGTACCTACAGCTGCATGAACCGCTACAAGACGAGCCACAGGAGTTCCGGATCACCCCAGACAAGGTCGAGAACGCGAGAAAGGTGTGCGTCTTCATGCCGAGCATCGATCCTCGCGCGCACTCTTGTTGACGCGTCCTTGAATCTCCCAGAACGCCACATCGGCGCCGCACTTCTGCATCAGCGGCCGGGTCCACCGCACCAACTGTCCCGTCAACCTGCCGTTCACGGGAGAGGTAAGACGGTCGCCTTGTCAACAGAGTTGGAACGAGCTCATGCCGCCGACCCATTCGTGTCCACTCCTAGATCGTCATCGAGGAAGCGAGCGCTCCAATCAAGTCGGTCGAGGTTCAACTGATCCGAGTCGAGAGCATCGCGCATGCGGAGGGAATCGCGCGAGATGGTAGGGCCGCTTCTTGGCTCGCTAACCGATGATGGCGCCCATGCTGGTGCTCACATGTCTTTGGGCATGTTCCCCGATGCGAACAGCGACCGAGATCCAGAACGTGCAAATCGGGTGGGGCGACGTCTGCCGACAGATCGCCATCCCAATCTACATGATCTTCCCGCGGCTCTTCACCTGTCCGACCATGCTCACGCCGCGTACGTCTGTCTGTCTGTCCATCTCACTGTTAGCACGAACCGACACGTTTGACACACGGCACTACCGCATCGCAGGGTTCAAGATCGAGTTCGAGACGAACATCGTTGTCTTGTTCGAGGACGGCAACATGATCACCGAGAACATCCCCATCACTCTGTACCGCTAACTGCGCTCGCATCCAGTTCATTCACCACAAGGACGGCCATCCACGAATAGCGACCTTCATCAAGTACCTACCGTTGGCGACCTTCCTCCCTCAATTACTGGTTCTACTTGTTGCGCTTGAAAATCTTGTTGACAAGCATGGTGAACACGGCCGTGGGCATCTCCGTCACCTGAGCGATCTCGCGCGAGATCTTCTCGTATGTTTCGTCCTCGTACTTGTGGTACAAGGCGGCGAGGTCGAGCTCGTTGTACAGCTGCTTGATGATGGCGATCGAGGCGGCGTCGTTGCGTCCGTAGTGCTGCTTCAGCGTCGCTTTCTGCTCCGGCGAGGCGCGGGTGAGCGCCTGGACGACGAGCCAGCTGCACTTGTTGTCCTGGATGTCCGTGCCGACCTTGCCCATCACCTTTTCGTCGCCGTAGCAGTCCAGAAAGTCGTCCTGGATCTGGAAGTACTCGCCGATCTGGATGCAGATCGTCTTGGCGAGCTCGTGCGACGCATCGTCCGCCACGCCGTTCAGCAGCATCGCGCATGCCGCCGACAGGTAGAACGTGTAGTACGCCGTCTTGTTGATCACGATCTGGCGGTAGCTGCTCGGCCGCAGTTCGTTCGCAACGCATCCAAGTTAGAGATGCTAGCTCTAGTTCCGCGCGCTCTCTGTTGAGACGTACCGCTCGGGGGTGAAGCGCACCAGGTCCGGCTCAGCATCCAGCGGCTGCGAGGTCAAGTCGAGGAGCTGGCCGAGCTCCGTGCGGTAGATGACCTGGCGGCAGTCGTCATGGATTATCAGCCTCCGACAACCAGCAACGTCCAGTACGCATTGACGAGCGGCACACGCACGTCGTGGAAGATCTCGACGAGCTGCATGTAGATTGGCTCGGCGCGGAAGTGCTTCTTGATGATCTGGAAGACGAACGTCTCGAGCAGGAAGGCGTCGTTGATGGCGATCATCTGGACCTTGGGGTTGCGGAACCAGCACGGCTGGCCGCGGCGCATCGTCGACTCGTCCATAATGTCGTCCGCCACGAGGAAGAAGGCTTGCAGCTGCAGCACGCCGCTCGTCGTCGTTAGTCGCCCTTTAGCCACGCCGCATCGTGCATCACTCCGCGACGTACCCACTCGATGCACCAGCCGAGGACGCTCGCCTTGTGCTTCATCTCGGGCGACAGCTCGGTGCCTTCGTGGAACGCGGCGGCGCTGTCATGGGCGCATCAGCGTCAGAAGAGCTCCGTCCTCCTCCTCCTGCTCTACTCTACGCGTGCGGTGGCACGCACCAGTGGATGACACTGATGCCGCGGTTCAGCTTGCCGCCGATGCAGTTGTAGTCAATGACCTAAGGCCGCGACTGTCAGCCACGTCGCCCACTCTATAGCTCGACCGCTAGCGCATCCAGACTTGCGCGCTGACCTTTTCGACCCAGTCGACGGCTTCCTGCGGCATCTGGCGCTCCGTGCGCATGTCGTCGAGAATCTCGCGCTTGAGCGCGCCGCACACCTGGATGAACTCTGAACGACCGACGCATCAGTTATCGCTCGCCAGACTGACGCCGGCCATTGCCGCGAACAAGAAACCCGACCGCCCTCCCCTTCAGTGCGAGGCGTCGGCAACGTGCGCACCTTCACGCTCTGCCGCCATCTCAATCGCCAACGTGTCGCGTCGCCGCCGCAGCTAATCCGACTTTGGACCTCTCCCGACCTTATGACGTCAGGCAAAAGTCAAAAGGATTTGCTCAAGTGCTTACCATATACCACGTATGTATCGACCCCTTCAGCGGTACGAAGTGTATCCAACAGAACGAGGAGGCGAATGGCTACTGGGGAGCTACTGCGAGAAGGTCGAGGCGGCGTAGAGCGCCCAGGAGCGCGAGAGCCCGTCGTCGAGCGCCACCTGCTTGAGCGCCGAGAGCGCGTCGGCCGGGTTGATGCGCGCGTAGTTGACGTAGAGCAGGGAGAGCCACGCGTTGGAGTAGTCCTTGGCGGCGACGGCGGCGAGCCCGCTGAGGATCGAGGTCCACTCCTCCTGCACGAAGGCCTTGGGCCGCGCGAACTCGGTCACGGGCGACACGGGGAGCATCTGGATGCCGTGGATGCACTCCTCCGAGGCGCAGAACCACGTGGCGTAGTCGGCCTTGTTGTCGAACAGGATGCCCGGCACCATGTGCGGCCGGAAGCTCGCCGGGTGGATGCTGCTCGCGCTCGTCATGAGGAAGTACGTCTGGATTGACCGCGCCGTGAGCTTCGTCATGAGGTTCCCGACCGCTTGCATGCGCGCGTGGCCCGTGGCCATGCCGTACAGCGACATGGCGTACGCAAAATTGATGTCCTCGGACGTGGACTCCTCGTCCTTGCCGTCGCCGAAGAAGGTGAGCCCGTGCGAGTACGAGTGGCCACGGTACCAGTCGAAGGAGCGGAACTTGGGGAAGTACGGGTCGGCGCTGTTGGGCGTCGCCACGTCGCGCAGCAGCAGCTTGGTCATGGTGTTGAGCTCGCCCAGGCGCGACCACGTCGGGTGCAGGTAGTTGAGCACGGCCGCCGCGTACACCCAGTAGCCGTAGTGGTAGTGGTGGTCGTTGTACAGCGCGTTGCCAAAGTCGCTCGTGATGTCGCGCGAGACGAAGCTCTGCGAGGTGATGACGCCGCCCAGGGCCGAGTCGTACTTGAGCTTGTACGTCCACCCGTTCGTCAGGTACTGCTCCAGCGCTGTCTCGAGCTTGCTCACGCACCGCTTGAGCACCGACGTGTCGGTCCCGACGATCGTCGGGTCGTTCGCCATGAGGCACAGCGTCGCGTACTTCTGCGCGAGCTTGCCGTTGAAGTAGTAGCTGCCGGTGGTTGCAATTCCCCAGGGGCTCTGAACGTCTGCAACTAGCCGCGTGAGCATGCTCAGCGTCGACATGTCGCTTGTCGTTGGGCGTTTCCGCGGGTAGAAGGTCACGGGGATCGTGGTGGGCTCGGACAGCGTCCACACGGGCGGGGACGTCTGCGTGATGAGCGCCGTCATAGCACCGCGGGTCGTCGAGTTCATGGCGACACCCGCCGCCACCACGACGCTGCTGGACGCGATCGTGCGCACGTGGTGGTCGAGAGAGTAGTGGTAGAGCCCCTTTGAGCAGTTGCCAGAGGTCTGCCATTGGAACTTGTACTCCGAGTTGGACGTGATGCTGACGTTGCCGCCGCTGACGACGCAGCTGCTGTACGCGTCGTGCGCGGCGGACTGCACGCTGTCAGTGACCGCAGACACGCGCAGCACTCCGTTGAAGGCCGACACTGTGCGCAAGATCATGTTCGTATCGGCCTTGAGCAGAACGTTGGCGCCAGCGCCGGTGGTTGCCGACTGCGTGTACACGGTCCAGGACTTGCCCGTGACGGTGGTAAGGACGAACTTGGAGCCTGACAGAATGAGCCCAGTCGACACCGTCACGCCGTTGATGGTCTGTAGCGGCTCCTCGACCGTGATGCGTGGCGTGAGGGACGCGAATGTCGCGGTGAAGAACGCCATGCCGCTGACCATGCTTGTCTCCAGCACCTTGGTGGTTGTTGGAAGCTGCATCTGCACGCGCACGCCCAAGTCGGTCCAGCCGACAACCCTCGTGGTTGGAGCGGCTGTCAGGAACTCTAGCGCCGACACGAACAGCTCCTTGCGCACAGCGTGGGCGTAGAACTGCGCGACGCCGGAGGCGGAGAGGTTGCCGAAGAACCGGTTGCGGTACGGATAGCTCAGTCCGAAGCCGTAGTAGATGTCATCGGTGGCGGTCGAGTCGACGATGATTGCTAGAGGCTGGGGCCACACGGTCGTCGGGTTGGTGCCGTCATCGCAGGCGACGAGGTTGCCCCACCACGCGTTCGTCGGGACCGGCCGGCCGCTCACGATCTCGATGTTTCGCGGCTTGCACAGCGTCAGCAGCTGCGAGGTGTACTCGAGCAAGCTCGTGGGTGGTGCAAGGCTGCCAGTCTCCCAGGTGTCGTCAGCGCTGGCTGATCCAGCGAGCAGAAGGCACAGCGGTGCGAGCGCGGAGAGGAGCCCGCGCATGGTGATCCGCTGGCGGGAAGTTGAAGACTGTTGAGCAGCACAAGCGAACGGACCAGGCACTGCTTAAAGCGTCTCCCGGATGGAGAAGGAGGAGGAGGGGCGGAAAGGAGCCAAGTCGTTCACCTGAAACCCATTCGGACGAGCGTTTTATCCTCAGGCGGCGCGTTTTCTCAAGGCGGATCGCCATGCAGGACGCGCGCCAAGATTAATCGCAGAAGAGCAGGGAACGGCTGGCCAAGCGCCCCTTGGTGTCAGCGACTGGACAGAGCGATGTATGCGCACAGTAAGAAAGTGTCTCGATCTCGGTCGTGTCTCTAGGCTGCCAAGGAACAAAAGGTTTCGTCTCGGTCTGCCGCCGCGTCAGAAGTGGAGCAGAAGGTCATACTCGGTCAGAGTTTGCATCGAAAGTGGTGATACTGTAGAGGCGAAAGGTGTCGCAGAGTGCAGAAGAACGGCTTGTCGGTTTGGACGCGCGTGTGACCTTGACAACACTGGCACAGAGCTCAAAACCCCCAGCAACGATAGACTGGGCACGCGGCGTAAAGGTTTCGCGCCGGCGTTTCGCGCGGTCCCCTCGCAAATGTTCGAATGCAAAACCGGGAGTCGCATGGAATGAGAGTGAAGGCATGTGTGACACGCTGGAGCGGAGGCTTTTGCGTTCGCTCTGGCGACGACATGCCCTCCACTGCGGACCAGGTGGAGTTGACGCTCACTTCAACATCGATATGGATTCTGTGACCGTCACTGATACGGGGTTGATCCAATCGTGTTTGCGCCATGTCTCGTGCCTCAACTTCAACCAGTAATACCAGTATTATACCGGTACAAAGACTTGCTGTTGATGTACCGGTTTATTTACAGATTCTTGAAGTCGTCGATATCCAAAAACCGGTAGATGGTCCCCCTCATAAAAAAAACGCGATCTCGCTTCCCCAGAGCGAAACCCCGCGGAAAAAAGAACGCGAGCATAGTGAGTCCAAGTCACGCGGCCGCGCCGGGTCACGGGAAACCCACCCGACGACCGACCAAGCCGGCAGCGAGCGCGCGGCGGCGAGAGAAAGAAACAGCGAGCGCGGCGGCCGCGCGGTAGAGCGAGAGCCCGAGCAGCAGCCCGTCGGCCCGTCCGTGTGCGTGGCGGCCCTACGAGCAGCGGAGCAAGCGGAAAGGGGGGAGCGGACGCCAGCATGAGCGAGAAAAAGCCCAGCGAGGCGGCCGACAAGGCGCGCGGCGCCGCGCGGCGCAGCAGCGGGCTGGAGGAGGACGTGGCGATCGTGAAGACGACGCCCTCGGCCACCAAGCGCAAGGAGGACATGCGCAACGAGAGCACGGGCATCTCGGTCGGCGACTCGGCCCACACGCTCGCGGACGTACGTTGGCGCGGCGGCTGTGTTGGTTAGACGGGCGGCCGAAGACTAAGCTTGTGACTGGCGAATGCGGAGCAGGGCAAGACGATCCACTACTCGGCGGAGCGGATCATCGGCAACGGCTCCTTCGGCGTCGTCTTCCAGGTGCGAGCGAGCGCTTCGCTCTCCAGTGTGAGACGCATCCATGTGGACTAATTTGGTGCCGGCTCCTGTTACAATCGTAGGCGATCGTGGAGGAGACGGGTGAGATCGTGGCCATCAAGAAGGTGCTGCAGGACAAGCGGTTCAAGGTGCGTGGCTTGTGGAGCTCGTGGTTCTTGGATTAGTTAGCAACTACTAACGGCTGGATCGGGCTCGGATCGCAGAACCGCGAGCTGCAGATCATGAGGCAGCTCACCCACACCAACATTGTGCAGCTGAAGCACTGCTTCTACTGCAACGGCGAGAAGCCGGACGAGCTGTACCTGAACCTGGTGCTCGAGTACATCCCGGACACGGTCTACGGCGTGGCGCGGCAGCTGCAGAAGGCCAAGCAGCACATGCCCATTGTGCTCGTCAAGCTCTACATTTACCAGATCTGCCGCTCGCTCGCCTACATCCACTCGACGGGCATCTGCCACCGCGATATCAAGCCGCAGAACCTGCTGCTCGACCCGCGCTCGCACGTCGTCAAGCTGTGCGACTTTGGCAGCGCCAAGGTACTCCAGAAGAACGAGCCCAACGTGTCGTACATTTGCTCGAGGTACTACCGCGCTCCGGAGCTGATTTTTGGCGCCACCGACTACACCACCGCCATCGGTACGCTCGGTCGCATCGGGATTGCGTCACGCGTCAACGCGACTAACGGACTCTTTGTTCAGATATCTGGTCGCTCGGGTGCGTCTGTGCTGAGCTGCTGCTCGGACAGCCGCTGTTTCCTGGTGAGAGCGGCGTGGACCAGCTCGTCGAGATCATCAAGGTCCTGGGCACGCCGCAGCGCGAGGAGATTGAGGCCATGAACCCAAACTACACGGAGTTCCAGTTCCCGCAGATCAAGGCACACTCGTGGAACAAGATCTTTCGCTCGCGGACGCCCCCAGAGGCAATCGATCTGCTGTCCAAGATGCTCGTCTACGACCCGCGGCGGTAAGATCTGTGTGTCCTACTTGACTGGAGAGAGCTGGTTGCACTGACATGCTTCTTACTGCTGGGTGCAACAGGCGTTACAAGCCGATGGAGGCGATGGCGCATCCGTTCTTCGACGAGTTGCGACAAGAGAACCTGAAGTTGCCCAACGACGTCCCGGTTCCCCCGCTCTTCAATTTTACCCTCCAAGGTAATGGTGACCGTTTGTCTTGGTGTAGATGCGTGCGCTCTCTGACGTGCGTGATATGGCTTGGACGACGCTTGTGTGTGTGTGCCTTCAGAACTTTCGCAAGTGGATGTTAGTGTCCGTGAGATTTTAGTGCCCGTTCACGAGCGCAACGAGACCAACTGGCCCGTCTTAGAGGACGGTTCATGGCCAGATGAAGCGGCGGCTGCCAGCGCGTCATAGTTTGCTCGTCAAGACGAAGATGAGATTCCGGAACAAGGGAGGCGAGCCAAAGCCGAAAACGTGCGGTGCGAAATGTATTTCACCATCTTTATTTCCCCCTTCCGTGCCTACATGGCGTCGACTGGGTGCTGGTTGTTGCCGTTGATCTCTCGCTGCTGCTCAGCGTCACAAGGTGAGTACGTCGGGCTTGTTGCTCCCTTTGGCCGACTTGACAGGGTAGACCGCTGCGGACATGGACGATCGCAAGAGGTCCTCGCTTGGCCCGCTGCGTCCTCCAGCGGATGTGTGCAGCTGTCGCTGCTTCGCTTTCAGTCTGTCTGCCGCTGTTGTCGAGGATGCGGGCGGTATGAAAGACGTGCGGGCACTTGTAGGCGCCAGTCCGAGTGCCGTCGACGGTCGAACGCGGTCGCGCTCGAGCTGCTTGGCGCGCTGAAAGTGCTTCTCCCACTCGCGCTTGGTGCTCTTGATGCCGTTGCGGATGAGCTCGAGTGCGACCTCGTTCTGCAGGATTAGCTCGGTCAGCTCGACATCCACCTCCGCCGACTCGTCCAGCAGCTGGTCAACATTGTGGACGTAAGTCTCGACATTTGACTCGAAGGTAAGAAGCAAGCAGTGCACTCACTGTCGAGTCCGCGAGCCTGGTCTTTGCGTCAGTGGACAACGAGTCCAGCTGACCGGTGCACTGAGCGGAGTCGCTGGTCTCGGGACTGCTCGTGGCACGGATGCCATTCACGCGGCTTGCATTTCGGCTAGCTGTCTGCTGGACGTGCTGCGCCTGGTGCAGCGACTGCTTGAGTCGCGCAACCTCGCGCTTGAGACTTGCGTTCTCCCTCTACCGTCGTACGTTATCTATGAGCTCAAATGCCGCCATACTGCATAGGTAGAGAGCGGTACAGCACCTCGAGCGACTGGATGCGCTGCATGTTCGGTCCCGCCGCGACGCCCGACCCGCCGCCAGTTTGAAGAGTAGCAAGCCGCTTTTTGATGTCCTCGACCTCTCTCTGGAGCACGGGGATGTTGTTGTTCTCGATGCGGAGCTGCTTGTTCTCCTCGAGCAGTGCTTCACGACACGAGTCCAGCTCCCGGTTCTTGTAGCTCGCAACGGTTTCCTGCACCGCATCCACGAGGCAAAGGATCACACACAACACCAGCGTGAGCTCCCTGTGAGCCACTACCGGCAAGCTGCGATGAGCACGTACCATGAGCACTTCGATGTGCTTGAGCAGCTTGCGCACCGTCGCTTTGGGGTCTGACGGGTCCACACCAAGCGACGACGTCTGGATCGCAGGTGACGCGGTTGTCGGTCTCGCCGACACCCCGCTAGTTCCTGGTCTTGCAGCATTGTCTTCCTCTTCGCTCACAGCCTCGCTGCTGTCTCCATCAGCCAACGGGTTGGCTGTGCGCATCCGACCGACAAACCCTTCTTTGCCGCCGCCTCGGCGCTCGCTCTCCTTCTCCTCGTGGTCGTCGTCGCTGCTGTAGCCGTCCGATTCGTCGTCGATGAACTTACTTCTCGCTGTCTGCACCGCGCCATCGGCTCCCAGCGGCGACTCATCACGCATGCCGTCCACCAAGTACTCGAGCAGGATGGAATTGCTGTTGAGGAACTCGTCGCGGAACAACCGAACATTGCCGCGCGGCATGTCGGCGCTGCCGAAGGGGCCGAGTGCACGATCTGAATGCGCCACGGAAACCTAAGTGAGCGTCATTCATTCAGTGCGTGTTTCCAGCGACGTGTCCGCCCGCGTACCGTTGGTGGACCCACTCGGAGGTGGCAGACCTCGCACGGGAGCCGTCATCGGCCGCACGTCGTTCATGGAGACTCGTCCACCGCCTCGCTTCCTCGTTGGGTCGTTATTGAGGGCCGACACTGCTCCGCCTCGCACAGCGAACTCCTCGGCGAGGTCCTTGTCTAGCGACGTGATCTGGTCCCCGTCGAGCGTCTTGAGGCGCGGGAGGACGCGCACCACGCGGAACTTGTAGCCTTCGAGCTCGCGTGAGCACGGGTTGCCGCCCAGGTCCAGTGCTCGCAGCTACTCACAGCAGTGTCGGGGTCAGATACGCGGCAAACAGCGAGATCGTCGCGAATAAACTAGTCGCCAACCTGTGGCAGCCCGCGGCAGGTGTGGAGCGCAGCGTCGAGGTCCGCGATTTGGTTGCCATAGAGCGAGATCGTGTTGAGCTTGGGCAGGCGCCGGAGCGGAGATATGTCTGCAATCTACATGCCCAAGCAAACGAGCGGTTAGCTATGTGCCCATCGCCCCCGCTTGATGGCTCAAGGAGAACGCCAACATGCGTTGTTGCCGGAGATGAAGAGCTTCTCCAGACCGGCGCACTGCAAGTGCTCGAGCGACGTGATGCGGTTGAAGTTCAGGTTGAGCTGAGGCGGAGACAGTACAATGGCAAGAGGGGCGAGAGTCAACAGCTCAGCAGCAGAACGTTCTCCCAGCCAAACCGTCCCGACGCACTTCGATGAGGCTGACGAGGTGCTGGAAGTGATCGAGCGACGGCAGTCGGTTGTGTGAGAGCGATAGAATCTCGAGCGATGCGAGGCTCTGCGCGCAGCTTTCGTCCAGTCCCTCCAGCTCCTCCTCCCGCATAATGAGCTGCGTGCATTCATCACACCGTAAGCCTCGAGTCCCCACGTTTGGTGCGAGTCTGCCACCGACTACGCCACCTCCTTCATCGAGTAGAGGTCGTAGTCGCCAGACTGGGCCATGACGAGCTGCTCGGTGAGTATCCGCCGCGTCTCGCGCGTGGCCGCTGTCCTCGGTCGGTCGCTGTCGCAGTCAGGGACGTCCATGGCGATGGGACCGAGGCTCGACGCTTGCGCAGGGCGGGAACCGTGACCTCAGCTCTCCCTTCTCCTCGTCGAGGCCCAGCCGTCGACACTGAAAAGGCTCCGGCTGTTGAGGACGAAGCGCCGGTGAAACGGTGCCCACGAATAGCTCGGCTCCTCGTGCCAAATGGTCAGTCTGCAAGCGACAGACCCCGAGTGTCTTGGCCAACAACAACACCGGCGCAGTGATTCCATGTAAAATCTGATTATTAAAGCTCGCTGTGAGCCCGCGGAGACGGATTAGGACGTATACGACGGCGTCCAAGGACGCGGGTGCCGGCTACTCCTCGCTCGGCTCCGCCTCTGCCTCGAAGCGGCCGCGCTTCTGCATAAAGTCGTGGAACAGCATGGAGCTCAGGAGCAGTACCACGACGGATGCCTGGCCGTAGATGCGCGTCGTCATGACCTGCTGCGAGACCGTGATGGCCTTGTTGGCGTGCTGCGCGGCGAATATGCCAGCGACCAGCGGCACGCTGACCGATATGAGCGATCTGTACGGGTGCTCGTACACGTGGTTAGAGGCTTCCTGCCACCACTTAAGGCCCGGCTGGCGGCGGCGGTCCGCTTGCGGGTGCTTCTCGCGCTCGATGGCCTCCAGGAACTCCTGCGGGTACTTCTTGCCGCGCGCGAGGTTGATCTCAGCCACGTACGAGAAGACGGCCATGGACGGCACGAGCGTCAGGAGCGTCTTGGCGCTCGCGTTCAGCCGCGTGCGGAACGTGGGTGACACGCGGTTGGCGGCCAGCACGGCGGGCAGGCAGATGGCGAACGTCACGGCGCCGGCCTTGAGCCCCTTGTTGACCGAGTACCCGGCGATCGTGTCACGTCGAGCATTGGGGTTGTTGTCGAGCCACACGAGCTTGGTCGGGTTGCCGGAGGTCGCCATGGGGACGCACCGACGTGCACAGCGGCTTCAATAGCTCGGACTATAGCTCGCGCGTTGTCTTGTGACGTCCACGAGCCCTCCTGTACCTCCCTAGATGCGAGTCGGTGGGTAAAAATGTGCGCCGGCCAGGTCAGGCATCTCTGATCGACCGTCTCACGTCGTAACATCTTGGTTCTACTATACGAGGAACCGTTTTTCGATGGGTAATGCCGTTCGTCATCACCACCTCACATCCGCCATGATGATGGGCGATATTCAAGTTGAAGCGCCTCCTTTTCGACCAAAGAGCCCGCAGGACGCTTACCAGCGCGCTCTAGACGCAATACAGGCGCGTGCCACACAGCGCGCGGGGCAGCAGCGCGCGGCGTGCGGCCATAACCGGCGCGCACCCGCGCTCGGGGGCGGCCGAGTACTCGAGCACGAGGAAGCCCGAGCGGTTGACGCCGCCGCCATCAGCGCCAGGTGCATCGCTGTCCGCACTCTTGGCTGCGTCCTCCTTCTCCCAGCGCACGGGCAGCTTCCAGCCGGGCAGCCCAGGCTCGCCGCGTCCAGGCGAGAAGCTCTGGTTGACCCAGTTCTCTCCCGGCTCGGCGATCGCGAGCGACACGAGGATCTTGGTCATCTCGCGTTCGTCCCAGACGGACAGGTCAAGTTCGTAGCGGCGCTCCGGCCAGAGCGGGTTGACCGCATTGAGCCAGCCGAGTGCGCGTACCAGGAAACGCCGGTCGTCCTCGCCCAGTGCGTCCAGGATGTGGTAGAAGCCGTCCAGGTCGATGACGCGCGAGAAGAGCACGCGCGCCGTCTCGGGACGGGCACGGAAGGCTGCGGGCATGCAGCCCACGATCTGCGCGGCCTGCGCGCTCGACAGCCAGCGATCACACACCGCCGCCTCGATCTGCACGAGCTGCAGCGCCACCAGGTCGCGCGAGGCGCCAGACAACAGCGCCAGCGACGGCTCGCTGCCTAGCCCGCGCCATCCGCGCTTGAACACGGACGCCCGGGTACGAGCCCAGCCGACGGAGGATCGCTGATCGCCATCGCCATCGCTTGAGATGCTGCCGCTGTTGATACTGCTGACGCCGATAGCGCCGTCGATGGCTACGTCCATCTGGAGCGCGGTGATGAGCTGACGAAAGCGGCGGTCGCTCATGGGCCGCGTGCCCTTACGCGGTCGTGTGGTGCTCACGTAGTCGAAGCAGAGCTTGCCGCGAGCCGGCAGTGCCCGGAAGAAGGCGCTCGTAAGCACGATGGGCCGGCCGTCTAGCTCCTCGTTGCGGAAGTTCTCCCAGTTGCCGTGCTGCGACGTGTCTCCGCGGCAGGCGCGCTGCTTGGAGAAGAGCTTCTCGCTCTGCGCCACCTCGGCCAGCTGCCGTAGCGCGATGCGGTCCTTCCCGCGCGCCAGGTCGAACGTGTAGCGCGCTGTTGGGTTGCCCAGCGCGACGGAGTAGGCGCTGCCCATCTCACGCTTGAGTCGGCACCGCTGTGCTAGCGTCAGTGTGCGCGACACGAGCACCTGAGCCTCGCGTACTGTCAGCATCTGCGGTAGCAGCAGCGCCACGTTGGCGACGCGCAGGTCCTCACTCTCGAGATAGCCACAGGCGAGCAGTAGCTCGTGCGCCTGCGCGGCTGTTAGCAGCACCTCCGAGTCTCGCAAAGCCACGAGGAACAGTTCGTCGCGCTCGGCGCGCGTGGCCGGCGAACCAGCCACGTTGTGCACCAGGTGCTCCAGTCCTCGCGCGGTCATCTTGCCAACGCGGTGCGCTTCCTCGCTCGTCGCGAATGCCTCGCGGTCGTAGACAAAGTCCAGCTCTAGGACGCCGTCGTCCGGGATGACCCACGGTTTCTGCGTTGCTGCATCCAGGACCGACACTGGGGGAGCAGCCACAACAACGTCCGAACCATCTGTGGTCGCTATGCCGCTGCTATCCGGCTGCAGCAGCTCGCGCGTCATGCGATCCAGTAGCAAGCCCTTGATGAACTCGACGAACTCGGCCTCCTCCATCTCACCGTCGCCAGTGAGATCAAACAGCGCGATCGCCTCCAGGATGTCCTGCTCGCGGTACTCGTGCAGCCCGAGCAGTCGGAAAGCCTCCTCAACCTCGTCGGCGTCGATCTTGCCCGAGCCATCGGCGTCCACGAGCCGGAAGACCGCGTGGAAGAAGAAGGCCGCGAACTCGCGCTGCTCGAGGAAGCCCGAGCTATTGAAGTCGAACTGTTCAAACACACGCGCGACTTGCTCGTCAGTCGGGAAGAGCCCGATCCGGTTGAACACCGCCAGCACTTCCGCGCGGTCGACAGAGCCTGACCTGTCGTGGTCGATGTGGCTGAACAAAGCCTCCAGTCCCTTGGTCTCCAGGTCGTTATCTTCCTCCACGCCACTAGGCGAGGACGTAGACAGCACCATGAACTTTTCCTTGGATGCCTTGGGCGACACCTCCTTGCGCAGCAGCGTGACCGCTCGCTTCACAGTCGACGCCGCCGCGCGGTGCTCGACTCGCAGGAAGCGACAGCCCTTGCGCACCGTCGATAGCCGCACGAGCTCCATGGCGACCATTTTGTCGTATGCGTCCGCCAGATTGAGCTGGTACCTCCCAGACGGATCTCGTGGGCTAAACACACGCGCAGAGAAAGCACTATACACTGGCAGGCTCTGCACATTCACGTCTGTGGGTGAATCTCCGCCAGCGGTCGAAGCACTAGGCTTGGTCTTGGGTGCTCCTTTCACGGATACTGCGGGCCTTGCGCTGGACACGGATGCTGCCGCCGCCGCTGCGATTTGCTGCACCGTGATACGGCCATGACCCGCGCTCTCGCCGCTACTGGCGCCGCTCCGGCTGGTGAGGTTGCAACCGCCGAGTCCGAGCGTGAGGCTGAACTCGCTCGCGTTGCCTGTCAGCGCGACCAAGAGAGCCTGGCCGCCTTCCCGGCCGATGGCGTTCCCGTTGAGTTGCAGCGAGCGGAGAGAGCGTGTCGTGCGTACAGCTGTGGCCAGCAACATGGCGCCTTTTACGCCGATACTGTTGGCTGACAGGTCGAGCACGCGCAGTGTGTGGTTACAGCGCAGTGCCTCGCCCAGTGCCATGGCACCTGCGTCTCCACAACCGTTGTAGGCAAGGTTGAGCTCCACGAGCGTGCCATTGTCTTTCAGCGAGCGAGCGAGCTCCATGCTGCTGCCGAGGCGCAGGAAATTCCACGAAACATCGAGCTTGGCGAGCACAAGGTTGGTGCGCAGCATACTTGCGATAGCCTCGCCACCCGTTACGAACGCAGGCCGCACCACGTTGAGCGACTCCAGCTTGCCGACCTGGTTGCGGCTCATGCACAGCGTGCGGATAGACAGGTTCCTCTCGAAGGCCGTCATGAAGGCTGCGCACTCACGGTCGTCGATGTCAGCGCTATCCACCAGCAGCGTTCGCAGCGTGCAGTACGGTGACATGATGTAGGCGCGAAGTGTCTGTGCACTGAGCGGTCCGACCTCGTTCTGCGAGATGTCGAGCTGAGAGAGCCGCAGCATAGAGCTGCCGGTCGAGATGGCGCGCAGCAGGGTGTCCAGCCCGGCATCGCTCAATCGATTGTCGCGCACGAGCACCTCCTCGACGAAGGGGAGCTCCCGCGTCAAGCACTCGGCGAACGCGCAGATAAACTCGTCACCAAGCGACTGGAAAGAGAAGTCGAACGTAGTCGTGGGGTGTGCACGCAACACGAACGGTACTGCCAACCGTGGCTGTGTCACGCACATGGCCAGCAGATGTGAGCGTGGAGACAGTGTATCTCGGGCGGGTAGCGAGAACGGCTCGTCGCCCATTGGCAGCGCAGACGCAGGTCGGAGCGACGCAGACACCTTCTGCAGCTCGCGAGAAGTTGGGAACTTTGGCACGAAGTTGGAGCGGGTGTCTGACTCGCCTTCAAGTCGATACGGATCCCGTTCTGCGCTCTGTCGGTCAATCTCCGAGCCGTTCGCTGTTTCTGGCGGCTCCGCAGCGACGAACAAATACGGTCGCGAATACATGGCGCGGTACCGAGCGTAGAAGCCCTCCCGCGCTCGGTCGCCAAAATAGTGTTCGCTGTTGGCGACGTCCCCCTCCTCTTCCTCCGACAACCGCCGATGCCGGGCCTTGTCCTCTATGAGCAAGCTGTCGCTCTCGACCGTGGACAAACGGATCAAACGCCTGCTGACCGTGTGTCGGTTCTTGCCTTTCGTCTTCTCAATGGGGGCGGATTCCAGCAGTATTGGTCGCTGTGTTGAGGTTTTAGCCTCGAAAGAGAGAGAGCTCGAGCTGTCACGCTTACTCCCGCAACTGCCAGCACGCAGGTCGCTCACTTGGTCCTCTGCGTCTGAAGAGCGGTCGTCGTCGCCATCGTCGTCACCATCGTCTCCAGACTCGTCACTGTTGTCCTCACTGCCGGCAATCCCGTCACATTGTGCGTTCACTTCAGTCATGGTGGCCTGTTGCTCACCACTTTTCTTCATACGTGAGCTTGGACCGAGCACCCGCGAGTCCTCGCTTAGACGCAGTTGAGCGTGCGAAGTGGCTTTGAGCAACTTCTTCGGCCCTGCCGGAGCTGGTAGCTCTCGCCGCAGCGTGTTCTCGAAAGGCACATTTGAATTAGACCGCGCGCCGCTGCTCGGTCGAGCGTGAGAGACGCGTTGTCGATCGGCAGGGCAGTTTTGTCCGCCTCTGAGCTGGTCTTCGGAGGCAATAGGGTCTGGAGTGTCGAGGAGCTGGACTGTGCGCAGATAGCGGCGTTTGCAGCGCAGGGGGCGGAGCTCCACGGGTAGTTCCAGCGGCGGATCGACCTGTGTAGGCTCTGGCGGTAACGCTGGCATCGACAAAGCGTCTCCGAACGAATTGCTGCGTCCAGCAAGCTCGTAAGTTGGCGACGAGACTGGCAGATAATCAAGAAGCAAGGGAGAGAACGCACCGGTACCAGTCGATTCGCCAGCGTGAGGGCAGCTGCCAGCCCTGAATGGGCATGATACCGGGCGATATAGAGCTGTCAACGAAGCTCGATGTCGGCTCGGTCAGACACTCGCATTCGCCTGTTTGGCCACCGCCAGACAGTGCTGTGAACGTAATAATGGAGAACGCGCGATGATCTATTTCCGGCGGTGACAATCCCGAAGCGGGCATGACCGTTTTCTCACCCGCGTTTCGTGTTGTCGACCCAACTGGTTACGAGCGCCTCAAAGGAGCCCAGGGGCGGTCAGCAAGAAAGCCTTATAATACACATCCCATTGCGATCGACCGAAGGAAGACGACACCGTGCCGCGGGAAGAAACCACTAGGTCGTTACAGAGAACCTCAAAGAGCTAAGGCCTTAAATTGGCTCTTCAGAAGCAGCAACACAAAACGAGACGCAGCACAACCATTTGGGAAGCGAGCCCACTTATCATTTTTGCCGACACGAACTGAGCCGACACGACTATCCAAGCAGAAGGTATGGCGAGGAGCTATGACTTCGCAAGTAGAGCGACTACGCGGCTTCTACGTCCGCTCGTCCACGCCTGGGATATCCTCCAAGTCGAGCTCAAGGGAGAGTACTCTGCCTCACGCGTCATCGCCCTGCACGAGTATGCCACCGACACGCCGTGGTGGCGCATCGT